>OX579656.1:8458399-8744621 GCA_951230895.1 Carpatolechia fugitivella | reverse complement strand
TCATCAGCTCTTTTCTAGTTGATGAGGGGATCTGACGAACTTCCTTATCTCCGATCGATTCGAAATTTGGTACCTTGTTACTTCAATCATATTGAAAGTATATGGTAAGGTAACCATGACCTGATCAGCCGTTTGAAGATCATCAGCTCTATAATAGTTGACGAGGGGATCTGACTTACTTCCATATGTCCTATCGATTCGAAATTTGGTACCGTATTCCTTCAATAATATTGAAAGTATATGGAAAGGTAACCATGACCTGATCAGCCGTTTGAAGATCATCAGCTCTTTAATAGTTGATGAGGGGATCTGACTACTTTCCATATGTCCTTTCGATTCAAAGTAAAAATACTCTCCAATTTTCTTTTAGATATAACTGTACTCATATATCATAATTTATTTGTTATAAAGTTTAAAAATTATGAAATAAAAATAAATTAAAAATTTAAAAACCCCCGAAGCAAAAAAGCAAAACATTAAAAAGTAAAAAATAATACCTATTGTTGAGCCATCAAATTCGATAAAGTAACACCTATATATTTTAATTTTATTAGAGAAATTGATGGATGGCACGATTTGGTTTGCTCGTTGAAATGACGCTATAATGTCACGTCGGGGTACCGCTAAGTTTAAAAAAAAAATATCGTATGAAATCAAGTTGGTCGGATATGCTAACAAATTAATAGATAGTCAATCAAATGAAGCGTCTGACTTAAGCGGTACACCGACGCGACATTATAGCGTCATTTCAACGAGCAAACCAAATCGTGCCATCCATCAATTTCTCTAATAAAATTAAAATATATAGGTGTTACTTTATCGAATTTGATGGCTCAACAATAGGTATTATTTTTTACTTTTTAATGTTTTGCTTTTTTGCTTCGGGGGTTTTTAAATTTTTAATTTATATATATACTTATTTAACAATAGTATCCCACATCTCCAACTTGAAATACGTATTTGCTTCATTACGGTTGTTTTATATTGAAAATTCGGTCCAAGCTTTGAAGGTAGTTGAATATTATTCAAGTCACGGTATCGCCTGTCCGTTTGCTAGTTAATTCGGACTCGAACTCGCTCGCGTATGTAATGCGTAGTACTGCCCCGGGTTTCGGATTACTTCAGTGAAAAATTCAAACTCTGACGAAAATTCGGGCTCAACAAGTTTGATTGGACACAGTTCTGGTCCAAGCTTACATTTTGTGGAAATGACATAGGGATGGAAATAAATAAGGAACGTGGGAAACAAATAACAATATATAGGTAGACTGAATAGTACGAGTATCACCATTTAATAACATTAAATGACAAAACATGATTATTGTGTGGGTTGTCTGGTCAGTGACTGACCTCAAAAACCCTGGTGTCAGAGTTACTGAGTTGCCAAAGGTTTCTGACATGGTATATTATGTAACGACTGTTCTGAAGATAACAGCCGGGACCTACGACTTAATGTAGTTTTCGAAGCACGAATTCTTTCTGACGTTCAGTCTCCACCGGGACTCCAACCTAGAACCTCTTCCGAGAGTCGAGAGATCCACTGCTATTCCATGATAGCTATTGTTGTGTAGAGCTATTTAGTGCGCATTTTTAAAGCTTCTGGATCGAGTGTTTAGCATGATGCACTGCACTTTTATTTATAATATTAAATAAAAAAAATGTTTATGATTTAATTTCCATTCCATTCCAAATAGCTTAAAAGTGCATGGTTTGAAGACAATTTAAATACAACTTCGTCAGTAAACAAAATCGGCTTTGGATAGGACTCTAGTAATGTAATGTAATTGAGTACGAGACCCTACTAGATACGTGAGGACATGCTCCATGTCCACGCTGAATAAACACTCGCACATAATTCTATTCTATTTTGTTTACAATAATAATTTTATTCCGAGACGCGAGATATACCAAGGGCGTGTTTGGATTTGGAAAATTTTTTGGCGAACAAAGGTTTTATTATTGACAACCTAAAAAAGTTTGCAGGGGGTTTGAACGTATTTTTTACTGTGTTTTTATTGTTCTACAAATAGGGTTTACTAAACAAAATATCTCTATAATATTTTAACTCTATAAATATTTTTCTTTTTACTCCTCTCATAATCCATTAGCTTTAGATACTATTGATTCTCAAAAATGATACATTCATGACTCATTTTAATCCTACGATGCTCATGTAAAAGCAAACTAATAAAAATAATAAATGTGTCGACTGAGTAGAACTTCGCCTAGGCATCCGCAAGTTCAGTACAAAGTTGGTAAATCAGCAAGAAAATGCAGATTGAAGGAAAGCTATTTCCTACAAAACGCTCGCATCGGTACTGAAATTGGTTCGTCTCTCGCTCGGCTGCCCGGAGAAAGTTGCTACGCTAAAACCTATTTTTATTATTTCGTTTCGTTTCTTGTTTTACTATATGTATAGATGTTTGGTTTTAATCCCGCGTTTCATATTTTGCTGGGATATTGGAAATGATTGGTATTTTTATGTAAGTCAGTCTGTCTTACATAATTATTATTTCGGAAACGGAATTATTGTATTATTCAATTGAACGGTTCTCAAAAAATTACATCGCTCTACTTATAATACATTTTTTATAAATACAAAAAACATATAGCATGCCAATTTGGTTTAATATTAAGGCGGTCTAGTGATTTATTTACTTCTGGCATGAGGAAAATGAAAACTAAAATTGTCCCGACTCAATTCCGGCGCTTCCCTTGGAACAGACGAGAACCTTATCTCCCAGCTTTATTATTTTCCAAGTCCATCCGCAATATTATGCGAACGCCACGGCAGATGGATCAGAAAACATAAATCTGACGTCTAAACATGTTTGCGCTGAAATGCTTACGCCAACCAGATTTTATCTCGCGCAAATATTACAAAACACGTCAAAAATACACCAACAGATTTTGACAAACCTTAATTTTTTCCTCGTTCGAAGCTCAAGCATATAAAAAATCTCACGATTACGTCAAACATCCCATTACTTCGCGTCATTACCTCGGCCACGGGAAATGAACAATAAAGACGTAATAGGGTTTTTTGTTTCGGCACTTCCCCCACATGCGAATTTATTAGGCTTCGCGCGTTATCGCGGACGTCTCACTCGGTGAGCTTTGTGAAATTGTCCGCATTCCGCGCCCGCCGAGCATAGTTCGCCGCACTTCCGACGCCGCTGTGAGCAATTTGCCATGGATGTCGGAAAAAAATACCCAATAGGACGACGAGTATCGAAACCGCGCCAGAACAACTGGAGAACAAATAAAATTCTGCACGTCCAATCAATCTCCCTGGATTGTTGACATATTTTTATGGATATTGACGAGAAACTTAACTTGCTAAACGAAAATAAATACGTTAAGCATTTTCCTATTGCATTAAGTCCCACTGGCTCAAAAAGATCTGCAATCTTTGCCATTAGTAAATTAAAACCATAATTACAGAGGGTTCTTCTAAGTTACAGTTAGTCAATTTGTGGGCGTGATGTTGACGGTGTTAACATTTGAAAAATCGTTTAATGCACCCCAGCGCTAACTTTGCTCTTAAAAAAGGAAAAGTGAGAGAGTAACACGGGGGAGTAATTAATTGTCTATTCATTCGTGAGAATTGTTGGGTAACAAATGGTTGTTCTTTTCGGGCGTGATCAGCTCGGCACCACCGCACCGTCCCGTCCGCGGCGCAGTGAGTAGCAACATTCTGGATTCATGAATGTTTTATTGCACAAGCGACACGGCTCGGGAGAAAAATGTGACGCCATCCATTCGCGCTCGTCACGGACACTAACTGCGTGTTTTGTATGTTTGGATTTAGTGCAAAAAATGCGAGTTCTTTCGAGAACGGTCCGATCTGACGCAATCTTTTAAAGTCGTTGTTTCTTTTATAAGGGTTGCGACTCCTATTAAACTTAGTATTATTATTGACGAATACATTTAGTTTTAAAATGTCGTAGGAAGATTTGATAATTCAAATTTTTGCCAAAACCCTAGGCATATTGCGAAAACACGGATATTGCGGACAACGGTGAAAACATTTATCAATCTTACTGGAAAAAGATATGGTTTTCGCAAAAACTCTCTCAAAAGCGCTCTACAGGCCCAGGCTCGTATTTTTAAGAAAGAACACAATTACAAGTACATTTGGGTTCGCAACGGCCGTATTTTACTAAGAAAGGACGATAAGTCAGTTACTATTTGGGTTAAAAACAGTGACGTACTGAAGAATCTCGATGCATCTAGAAATACATCTGCCTAACCTAGGACTTTTCATCATGTGCATGTTAGTTTCTACTAAATTAGATAAATGGCTAACTTAAAGGTATATTACCAAAACGTTAGAAGCATACGAGGTAAACTTAATGATCTCTACCTATCTAGTCTGAGTTGCGACCATGATATAATAGTTTTCACTGAAACTTGGCTTAACGACAGCGTTTTCGATTCTGAAATATTAAACAGTAAATATAAGGTGTATCGCAGGGATCGTTCAAGGCTTAATAGTGCTAAGCGTGAGGGTGGCGGAGTGCTTATAGCCGTCTCAAAGCAATTTGTATCGAGTCAAGTTATCTACGGGGACAATAGTAATGAAGATTTGTGGGTTTCCGTCAAGTTCGGCAAAAGAAGGCCACCTCTTGATATTTGTGCTGTTTACATTCCTCCACCGGTAACGCAAAATACTCTTGATAAACAATTGAATTCAATGAGCGATGTTATTGCTCAAAATTGTAACGGTGATATACTTGTAATTGGGGATTTTAACATTGGTAAATTAGATTGGCAATTAATTCCAAATCAATCGACTAGATGCACAACGGCCTCTCCTGTCAATATATCTTCCGCCATAGAGCAAAGGCTTATAGATTTCATATCATTACACAATTTTAATCAATTTAATGTAACACGAAACAAAGATAATAATATTCTATATTAGTGGTATGAATTCACAGTTAGCCGCCACACCGCTGTCCAAGATCGATGATCTCCACCCCCCTATAGTTACTAGCTTGGAAAATTTTGTGGGGACCTGTATACCAAAGAAAATCACTATGAAATATAACTTCTTCAAGGCTGATTATTCTGTAATTAATGACGAACTGTTAAAAATAAATTGGAATTCTGTGTTGAATGAATGTCAGACTGTTGATGAAATGTTGAGCAAGTTTTACCATATTTTATATGATATTATAGATAAACATGTTCCTAAAACGCGTTCCGGCAAGCGTGGGCAATACCCTGTATGGTATAGAAAAGGTTTGATAAAGCTTATTTCAGAAAAAGAAAAGTACCGTCAGAACTTCAAGAAGTATGGTAATCCCATTGATGAATATGAATACTCTCTTGCAAGAACTAGGTGCCATAATCAAATTGCAGTCTGTTACGCAAATTACTATAAGATGATAGAGAAATCAATTTCTACTAACGGCATGAAATCCTTTTGGTCGTTCGTTAAATCAAAACGAAAATCTGATAGCAACATTCCCAGTGAAATGTCGCTGGCAGGTATCACGTATTCCGATCCTATTAATATTTGCAATGCTTTTGCAACGCAGTTCCGCTCGGTGTACTCGGTTTCTACTTACTTTGATCCATTACTATCATCTCCACAATCGTCCCCGATTAATAGTCAAAGTGCTTCCTATGGAACTTTAAATTCAATTCCTATAACCCAGGCAACAGTGGAAAAGTCGTTATTAAAATTAGATATTAATAAGGGTGCAGGCCCTGATAATAGCCCACCTATTTTCCTCCGATACTGCGGGAAAAGTCTGTCACTGCCATTAAGTATAATTTTTAATAAATCACTAGGTTCCGGTATCTTTCCGAAAGCCTGGAAAGTTGCTAACGTAGTCCCTGTTCCCAAGAGTGGTAACTCATCTGATATAGAAAACTATCGTCCAATTTCCCTCCTTTGTGTGTGTGGTAAGATCTTTGAATCCATTGTTTGCCCTCATCTCTCTAACCATTTAAAATCTATATTAACGCCCTACCAACATGGCTTTCGTAGAAACATGTCTACTACCACTAACCTTGCAGTCTACGTTTCCTTCCTAACTGAAGAGCTAGATAAAGGACGTCAAATTGACGCAATCTACACAGATTTTAGCAAGGCCTTTGACAAGGTAGACCATGGTTTGTTGATCGAGAAGTTGCTTAGTCTTGGTATTTGTGGTAATTTAATTAATTGGTTTGCGTCGTATATAACTTCCAGACAACAAAAGGTCACGGTAGGGGGTTACCAGTCTGAATTGTACGAAGTAACATCGGGAGTTCCGCAGGGGTCACATTTGGGTCCAGTATTGTTCTTGGCATTTCTAAATGACTTATCTAAAGTTATTACGCATTCTCAATACTCCTTCTTTGCTGATGACTTAAAAATATTTCGTATGATTGATGGTCCGGATGACGCTACACTTTTGCAGACTGACTTAGACCGAGTGGAAAGATGGTCCAGAGTAAATAACCTGCCTTTGAATGTTAAAAAGTGTAAGCACATAAAATTTACCAGGAAACGGACTCCAATTATCACATCGTATAAGCTAGGTAACACATTACTAGAGGAAGTAGATAAAATAAGGGATCTTGGAGTGATCTTTGACAGTAAGGTTTCGTTTACATACCACGTTGATGAAATTGTAAGTAGGTCTTATAGGTTATTAGGGTTCCTATGGCGAAACTGCAAAAATTTTAAAAACAATTTAGCTCTCATAACGGTTTATAACGCACTAGTTTGATCGACCTTGGAGTACTGCTCCAGTATTTGGAATCCTCATTACAAGGTTCATGTTGATAGGATTGAGGGTATTCAGAGGCGTTTTTTGTTTTTCCTATCTGTTCACGCAAAAAATCTGTCGTCTTTAAAATCATATAGAGCCAGGTTGAGTCACTTTAAAATCCCTCCACTTGAGGACCGTCGCTGGATCCTCGACCAGGTTTTCCTCTACAAGATACTTAGTGGTGATTTGGATTGCCCTTGTTTGCTCGCGCAGATAGGCCTAAGTGTTCCTAGACAAAATGCTAGACTAATTAATTATAAACCATTCCATGTGAAGAGCTCTAGAACCAATTTGGGACAGAACAGCTTGCTGCCTAGAATATGTCGCGAACATAACGAGCTTTTCCACTCCACATCCATTGACATTTTTAATTTATCGCTCTATAAATTTAAGAATTCACTGTTTACCTTTAAATTAGAGTCTTAAACACACTCAGCTATCTTCTTCTAAATTATTGTTACTAGATCTCACCCGAGAAAGTTAATTTGTTATAGAATAAACAAGCTGTGTTTGCCTGTAATTGGGTCTACATCTCGAAAAATTTAAGAGCACGCATATGTATACTATTCAGAATGTGCACCTGTTGGCAAACCTATTAAATAAATAAATAAATAAATAAATAAATAAAAACACGACTCGTCCGGGTCCGGGCTCGGATATCGCGAAAATTTGAATTATCAAATTTCCCTTCGTCATATATACCAAAAAAATAGTGCTCAAACCTAGCCTAAATTGAGAGTAGTATCGTTCATGCGAATAACTTGACTTTATCCAAAACAAAACCTTCAAAGGTGTAAGTAGTTTCCTTTACAGAAGAGTCGTGATAGAATTCATAGCCTTTGGGGTTCAGTCTACTGTGTTTTCGCTCTGCAGGCGTAGTGACGTTATAATAGTACTAACGATGCTTTAACTCACTCGTAATATAATAAAATGTATGTTAACTGAGCTCCACATTTCCGGCCAAATTTATTATAATCTTTATATTTAGTTGTAACTACTTTACTGCGCACTTGAATATAGTATTCTTAAAGTGATACAAGAGATCTCTTCCAGTTACGCAGCGTTAGAACCAGTTCCTTTGTAAAAATTGGACCTATCAGACAGAGCAGACATTTAGGCGCCTGTTATACAACGCTTGTAGCAGCGTCATGTTTCAATAACACGGATACCAGTCACAGGATCTTGGCAGATCTAGCAACTGGGACATCGACCACATAAATGTAGAGTATATTATGTACACAAGCACATTTAATGTCATATAAACCTCAATTCATTTGCCAACTTTCCAGCTAGCAATAAAAAGAAAAGGCTCGACCAAACAAAAACATTTCGCTCACAGCGGAAATTCAGGCTACTTTGAATTATTTAGTTCTATTACATGTTTGTTTTTTTGCGTTAAAATATTGGCAATAATGCAGACATAGCTAAATAATGAAAATGCCATGAACTAGTGTTTAACTTTTTATTTTGTTTGCAACTTTGACTCTTTTTATCACTAATAGATAGATAGATAGATAGATAAATCGTTTATTTGTAAATGCAATACACAGTTTTTGTAGCATGCTAAAAACATTAAATATAACGTAAGACTTAAGCGAGTGTACCACATCCACAAAACGGCCCTAACTCAGCATGTTGCAGCGACACGCTTAGCACAGTGCCACTGCGCTAATAAATAGGTAATTTATTAAGTGTTTTTTTTTTTCTTTTATAATGAAATGAGTAAATTTTATGTAATGGAATTGAACAATAATATTTTAAACATCGTTTTTTTTTTGTTTCAAAATTATACCATATACAAATCATTATTTTTTCTAAAAAAGTGAACAGACACCGCTTTTCTTCAGACACTTAACTGCTTTTGGTTAGTTTCAATCAACAGATATCGACAAAACTTGTCACCGTTTTTATTATTATAGTCATTTTCCTGTCTGGACAACTGAACACGATGAACAATCACCTTAAGTAATAGTCCCAGTTCAAAGTGGTCACAACAATGTCTCACTGCTACAATTCAACTGATTGAATTTGAAGACGTTGGCATTCCACGCGCGAAGCTATGAGTCTGAGAGCCAGAGTGGACAAGTGCGGACCAATGAGGACCGGCTCACTTGGCCAACCTCCAGTTCAGAGTTGAATGTACTGATTTCTAGACCATTTATATTGCCAAGGCAGAATGTACATATTCAGAAACAATTCGGGTGCGGGGGTAAGCTAGTAATATGGGTTTTTTTTGGAACGTACTAATCGCAATTTCTACCAGAATGGTAATATTGCGGGCGCGGACCTGGTAGCAGGCGCGGACTTGGTTATATGGGGTGTTACAAATATACCCGTACATGAAGCGGAAAGAAGACAGTTCAGTCCAAAAACTTAATGACTTTCCCAAAAAACAAATAAAACATGTTGGCCCTTTCAAACAAAACCGTGTGGTCAGCTGATCGATTTACTATGGGAGATGCGGTTTTTCATCCTACAACTTATGTTCCTTGAAGAAACTTGTTCATTTTCATGAACTAAACTCCCCCAAATTTTTGTAACATTCTGTAAAGTTACGTGTTACTGTTAGCTCCGGAAACATACAGAAACAAACCTAAATAACACTCAGTTACCTAAATTTTACTTTTCATACAAATTGACTCGGCTAGCTGATGAGATTGTATGAAAAGAATTTTTTTTTTCGACTTCATAAAAGTTCCAGGACAAAAGTTGTTCAGTTTCATGGCCTGAGTTATCCGAGAGATTATGGCGTTATTCCGCTAACACTTCCTAGTAAGAAATCGGAAATATATTTCGTAATATGCCTTGGTTCTTCCTCCGCTTATATTTTATATATCACCCAAAAGGAAAATCTTTGAAGAAGGGTGACTGTTCCTTCTGTCCATAAAAACTTGTGCGCAGTGAACGTGTAAGGAATAAGCGTCACCGGAACCGGGGTGGCTGCGGTCATTTCGCTAAACGAAGATCAAAATCGCAAGCTGTTAGCATAGAGATTGCGATCGAGTGAAAGCCGCCCGAAGTATTCCATCGGATCGAGGGCCCGAATATTGCGCGACCGAAACAGCCCCTTTGACTTCACTAACATTCCGCCGCGACACTAAGCCGCCCTTTGATTTTATTTACGGCTCCCACCAAATGTTACGCTTTTAAATAAAATGAGAAGTTGTGCGTTCAAATTTTGTATTCCGGTGCGGGTAATATCTTATAGTATAGGTAAATACTCATACCTAGTTTAGTGATCATTCGGATTACTGTCCTGGCCACGGCTAATGTTACCTGTCTTTGTGTTTATTTTATGAGGGTACGGATTTTTATACTTTAGCTCTCTTTTTTCAACACCAAGAATTTTTCGCTCCGGAATTAAATTGTCATTTTACCAATAAAAATCCATTTCACCGCTTTATGACCAATGAAAATTGGAAATATTTTTAACAATGCATTGGATGAATGGTTGACTCTATAACGAACAATTCTGAATCATGAAGCAAAATGACACATTCAACTAAAATAAAATATTTGCCAGTGAAATGTTCCGACTCATCGAATGTTTTGTATTGAGAAAAGCTTTCTTTGTTGTTTGATCGATGGCCCTTTGTCCATTAGCGACCTTTTAAAAGTTGTCTTTTGATTTCATTGTATATTTTCACAATAAACAAAGTTTCTAAAAGAACTTTCAAAATCGGTCGGAAAATGAGTAATAAAATCATTAATCTTGCGAATATTTTGTGTAAGAAAATATCAATAAACAAGATAAAATTCAATATACTTTAGTACCATGTGCTTGTTAGTGGTAGGAATTGGTTCAGAATCCTTTTCATCTGTATTTGAGTAGGTATCTAGGTTGTCGATCAAATTAGACGTTGGTGGTTGGGTACGGCGGAGGGTATGCCCGTACTAGCACCGTCTCTCCTGCCCGCCTTGCCGAGTCGCCCGCGCCGAGCGAACTGCAGGAGGTGCCAATATATTTCCTGACGGTTGAACGGTCAGGTAATTGTGGCTGAAACTTATCTCAAGGGGCGCACGTGACCAGAATATCGAATGGTTTTGTAGCTTGTGCAAATTATAAACGCCACCTCAATATTTCGCTTCAACTAACTTCCTATATTATTCATGCCTCAAAGTTTGCGCTTTATTCAAAACGTCGCTGTAAATAAGAGAAACATTTGTTATTTCAACATGCTTCTATTTTGAGCGAAACGAAACTGGAAATAAAACAAATATGTTTCATAAGTCGTCAGGAGACTTTTTCAAAGAGCTCTAGGTTTCTCGCAAGATAAATTTTTGCTCGAGTCGGGAATATCAAAGGTTGTAACTGCTACCTGAATCTCACTGACGTAGACTTTGTTCAACTTATTTACTTTAGAGCTCGCTCATTAGCTAAATGACCGTGTCTTATTGAAAGAGTAATCAAAAGAGAAACTAGCGCAGTTGCTTTTCTGAGTTTCAGGAAACTTTAGCTTTTAGATATCTTCAAAACATTTTTAAATTAGTTAAGGCTTGGATTTTAATGGATACTCCTTTTGCCAGCAGGTATAGAGGAACATCTATTCAATTTAAAAGTCTAACTTCTGATGAATGGTTTAAAGTCATAATCTTACTATCGTGAGAATTACTTTTTACTTTAAATTGATGTTTCAATTGTTACAATAAATTATTATTATTTTTAGTCAGTTGTCTTTTATCAAGATACCATTAAATCTACAAGTAGCTTTTTACGGATTTTAATAAGTTTACATTGCTCGTTTTATATACATTTATTCGAAAAGCACGTCTTGGCTTCGTTCAGGGACACGATGGAAACAAAACCGATATACGGTTATTCCCTGACAGCTGAGCTCTTAGGTGATTGTGGCGGAAACTTTTATCGGATGTCGAACGTGAGCGAAATAGCGATCCTGGCTCACCTGTTTACAACGATAATGAGTCCTCTAGATAAGACATAAAAAAACATCTATTATTTTTTATAGAAATACATCTATTATAAACACACCAGCTGCTCGCCCGCGGCTACGCCCGCGTTGTTAGTGGATTTTGCCTGTTTCTAAAACCACAGCTCACATTAACCACGCCATCTACATTCGTTCCCAGCGAAGACAATAAATAAATTGTGTTGTAAGTTTTAACTATTTTACTCAGGTAAAAAATAATTTTGTTTGTATATGGGTAACACACTGTATTTGTACTTCAATTTTTTCTCCAAGCCGTGTGACAGAATAGACGACAGTGTTACATCTGAATATAAAATTCTCAGAGGTACGGATGGATCACCACCAGCAATAAAAAATAAAACATAAGAACGTTAACCTCGAAAACACATTAACATGCCGTAGACCAGCCTGTAAGGTCATGACGAGTGGCAATGAAACGATTGTGAATTTGATTGCTGCTCATCTGGCTTTTGGTTAAAAGTTGAACTTACTAGTTCTAATTAAAAATATTTATTATCACGCTTTCGGGTTTTGAGAAACCAAAAACAATTTTAGAGCCACTTTATTAAAATCTTTGTTAAACGAACATTTCACCATTGACTTTTTCTCGGATTTTTCGTAACGACTGAGTTTCATAATAACATATTCATACCACATTTTTTCTCCATTCCAAAAATTAGTCCAATGTTCTAAAATTTAAAGGTTTCTAGACCCAACATCATTATCGCCCATTTTCATCGGCTCTATGATCTGTCAGTCAGACAATCAAACCTTCAAACAAAGATTGCCTGGTAATGTTTTCACCAGATTTGTCTATTCTAGTAAACTTTCCGTATCCACTTACACAGCTTTTAGCCTCTCACACCCAAACACGCCGCTTTACTATCAATAACGCGTCATTTTATTCCATCTAGTACATAAACGTCTTATAAATTATTAAGCCAAACAATTGAATTGCCACATTAGCTTTCCTTGACATGTAACAAAACGTTGTAGTAGAAGCAATTTTAGATAAAATTTATTATGTTTTATACTAGTCTAGGGACTTGGCTTCTACTTGAATAAGTTTTCTTTTTATGTGTGGAATTATGCGATTGTTTACATAAAAGCTTTTTTAAACCATCAAAGAGTTCTTTTGTAAGGACTCATTAGATGCTGAACACCATCCAGGGTTATTTTATCAAGAGATATTCAACGAACTTAAACATGACAAGGCTAGATGCTGTGTTAGTTGAAAGGTTCCGACTTTGTCATGAGATCAACAATCATATTGTCATTAAAGTTACACTTGCATGCGAAATCCGAATGCTAGAAAACAATATTGAACTGAAACGATAAACAATTATATAATATATAGCTATAATTTCAAACGAGAAACGTTGTCCGTCTTTTTTACAAATTATCATGTTGCAATTTTATTTTAAATAATTTCGGTAGATAGATTTTAAGTTTGGTAAAGTTAGAATTTTCAGACTTTAATACTACTGCTATAATACTCCACGCTGCGCTGCGTCTATACAATCGTTTTAAAGTTTATATAATTATCTTCGCACCCGATCTTCCCTTTCTTCAAGTGTACTAGAAAACCATTTATTCCGTTTATATTATTTAACGATAGTAAAAATTTCAAATATAGTATAATTACATAATTCTATTCCCTTATATTGATAAAAAATACATATTTCTTCCTACATTATACCAGCTTCTCCAATCGATATAACATGTGATCATCGATGCAGAAATATCAGTGCAGCAATATTTTTAAGTCATGCAACTTGACGATGAAGTGAGTATTGTGGTGCTGGGTATTCCTACAAGATCTAGAGCATGCATATTGCTTTGCATTCATTCCCATTGTACGAGACAATGCGTCTGGAAGAAGGACGCGTGTTACACCATACATGTGAAAATATGCATTATTTATGATGGCTGATGAGTTGGCCCGTTACAGTCCACTGCTGGACTATGAGCCTCCTCCACTTAAGTGGAGGGTTTTGCCATAATCTCCACGCTTGGCAGGTGGATTGGAGATCGCAGATTAAAAGGTTACTGTATCGGAGAGCGCTGCTGCCCGTTCCCTGTTTAATGTGTAGTCCCTAAGTCGCCTCTTACGACACCCACGGGAAGAGTAGAAAACAAAACGACGACAAACGTTGATGGTGACAAATGTTGATGAGTTTAATAATAATAAATAAATAAATAATATAAATAAATTCTTTATTAGCTTATGGAAAACTATTACAGTTTGTTGTCAGGGCCTCCTGTTATGCAAAGCTTGTGTTAGGAGGCCCTGCTCTTCCTAATGACAAGTTGAGTTGAGTTTAATATAGATAAATTTAATTTAATTCGAAATAAACTTCAGGTTGACTTAAAACTCGTAAAATTGGTTTGTTCAATGAAATGAACCGCCTTATCTGTAGATGTGGACCTCCGTCCAGTGATAATGTTCATGACATCTATTTAGATGCTATAATATAACGATCGAACGAGATATTTGAATAAATAAATGCATTACTTAAACGTACTAGAACGTGTACATGGTTTATTGCTATAGTAATTAAGGAAGTGTAATATTGTGGTAATAGAACAATCACATGTTATTTTATTTTGTCAAGGAAAGGAATAGTAATACACGTAGGTAAACCGATATCCTGTCTTCTTATTTATCGTGTGGGTTGTACGTTCGACAACTTATCCCACTATTCGAGGAATAAAAACTGATGAAAATGTTTCTCTACGGTGTAAATTTTACGTAGAAATGTGAAGCTACAAGCCATCCAAGTAAGACATAGTCATATGTTGAGTCGAGTCGTAGCCATCCAACTAGCTCATGATATCTGTAATGGCCACTCGAGCTCTCCGCCTGACCGTTATTCTCTACAAATCTCTTCTATTGCGGCTGCTTCTGTCAATATCGGGAATGCATTGCGTTTTCCACATTTCGTTTTGTTTGTAGTGTTTGTTTTTATAGCTCGCTAGCTACCAGTACATACTGGTAGGTAAGACGTTTTAGAAATCTTTAGTCAGTTCTTTCCTAAAAAATATATCTGTGACCTTCCTTGTTGGTTCACCAGAAACCCTAATCGTTGTTTTAAACTCGTTCATGTAAGTTGTAAAGATACCGAACTTTCGCATAGTTTCTAACAAATTCCACGACATCGAATTTTGTTTTAATCGGATTCAGTGTAGTCCAGTTTGAGTGTTCCACGAATTAGATGAATAGATAGATAAATAACGACAACTCACCAAAAACTACGATTAAAAAACTATGTTTCAACACGCACGGCACTTTAAAATCAAACATAGCGAAGATGTTTTTTTTGTGAAGATATTCAATATCCCCAGCTATCCAACGAAATCTTTCTTGTGACTAGGTTGTTTTGTCTACGTTTTCACAATATTTTAGAAATGACAGTCGCGTAGGTAATATAAAATGATACTACACTATATTATATCTTCACTGAATGAATACGATACACCAAATAGTAAATGTGTAGGCTAGTAACTATTAGAAAATAGAGAGTAATAACAAATAATACATTTCACCTTTTAAATACGTATACAATTTTATTAACAAAACAAGCCTAAAACTTCTGTACAAATTGTCTGCATGAGTAAGAATTTGAGCCATTTTCAAAATGTTATTGTCTAAAATTCTTCAAATGATCACATTAATTCAAAACTTGAGCGAGTTTCTGAAATAGCTTGGTCGTTCTCAGACACTGAACAAAATCAACATGTGTAAGGAAATTTTCTAATGGATTCAGGAAGGAAAGTTATTAATATCGCAGCACATTCGTTACCGGGGTGGCTTGCTTTGTTTCCGACTTGCAAACTTTGTTGCTGGGTTACGTTGCCCACTTTGTCGGAAATCGCTATTACACTTTATAGATTGGTATTCCTTTTCCTTTTGTATTCGCCCAAAAAGCATTTTGTTGATGAGTACAAACTTAGTAAGGGTATTTCTCGAGTCTTTTTTGTTGTGTTCCTTTTCATTTGGAGTTTTTCTTTGGGGTTGTTATTTTAAGTGTTAAAACGTGTACAAATCAAGACGCGAATAGCGTTGACGGTGAAGTGAGTTCGCTTTTTCATGGTACGAGTTTATAACACCTCTGGAAAGAAAGAGAAACAAAGTTAATGAACCATTCCAATTTAAGTATGTAGCTACTTTTTATCGTTATTACTTGAAAACGAAGATGTTATTTAGAAGTATGAGCGTTTATGATATTTTGTTCTTCCATTGTTCCTAAAGTATTCTTTATGCGACTGGAGATATATTTTGTAATTGTATTCAATTTTACATGCCAGTCGACATTAGTGGCTGGTTTAATTTTATTTTATTTTAGAAAGGTGTTTACTTATCTGAAGATATAAAATTGTATCTACCTATATATATTATATCAACTAAACGACGGGTTCTGCTTCTGCCATTGAGGCCGTCTCTCTTCATTTTTATAAATAAAATGTAACAGTTAAAGTAACAATTTTTGCTTTTCAATATTAACTTTTGTTTGTTTTTTATTTATTTATTTCAATTGATTAGTGTCTCCAAAATAAGACATCAGTTCACGTTTAATTTAATTGCAGTAAATTTCATTCCTTGCCACGCCACCGCCACGTTGAAATCTCTTGAACACGGCACTGCATCTGAAAGTTCAGATTTAATTTCTTAATGGGTCAACTTGGGTTAATAAGATTATCATACTAAATGTACTTATAATTTACTTTCCGAGGTAAGCGGAAATGAAATTCGTTTAAGGAATATCTTTATATATGTATTTTTTTGCATATTATTAACTAGTAGAAATCACTACAAACTAGATTTTAAAGATTACTAACCAACCGATTATAAATTCGTCTACGGCGTAGCAGATCGCTACGAGAGCGTAGCCTCGTAGATGTTTTTGCTACACAATTTATTTTAGTAAATTAAAAACTAACTTACTTAGTAACTATTCTTATTAGCTAAAAACTTAATTGGTACTCATAAGCTTTGTTAGTTTCTAAATGAACGTGAATTCAATCACATTAATGCTATTTCATTAAAACTAATTAACTAGATGGCACTGATGCAATATCACTTAGATGCTCGGGCTATCTATGTTTCCGTATGTTTCAATGTGTTGATGCTTATCACAGTGAATTAAATTGTATAAGACACTGAAAAGATTACTTTCATTTTATTTATTGTGAAAATGTTATAGTGTAAATTAAATAGAAATAAATGATTATGATTATGAATAGTGAAATCATAGAACCTAATAAAATAATTTATTGCTGACTTTATTAAGCTGAAAATTGTATTTTATGAATGAAATAAAATTTAAAATCATACTACAATACTAGAAACATTTTCGATTGAATGTTTCTTAACTTCGTTTGTTTGTCTGAAGCTCAGATCAGAAATTGAATCAATCAATCAATCAATAAATCAGCCTATTGCCGTCCACTGCTGGACGTAGGCCTCCACAAGGGTACGCCAAAGCGCACGATCACCCGCTTTCCTCATCCAGACACCACCAGCGACCTTCTTCAGGTCATCAGTCCACCTGGCAGGGGGATGTCCCACACTACGTTTCCCGAGACGCGGTCTCCATTCGAGAACCCGTCTGCTCCAACGCTCATCGACTCTGCGACAGACGTGGCCAGCCCACTGCCACTTCAGCTTGCGACATTTCTGGACAATATCCACCACCTTGGTCCTCAGAAATTATCATCAGAAATTAGTTCCCAATAATGAGGGACTGGCCTTAAAATAGAACTTTCCTAAATATTGGATGTTAACTACCAGTCTACCGGGATTGTATTACTAATTTACTCTCCCAAATGCAAACTAAACACAGCAGTGTAATTAGAAATAGTCATTGGATCTAGAGATTTGTAATCGCAACTTAGTTGAACACACAAACTCAGTATGGATCTGGCGACTTAAAACAGTTTCTCACAATTTCCTTATTTCCTCACTATGTTTTCCTACTCCATAAGTGAGTTGCGTTATCGTAAGCGTTAATTAGACAGTAGCGGTTCTAGAAGGGGAGTTAAGGGGCTAATGACCTCAAACAAAAAATGGCAGAACTAACAGATTTCTTAATAAGGTAAGTACTTCTAAGACTTTTTTTTTGAGTATATTTTATTCATTCATTTACTGAAGTACGAGTAGTTGAACGAATTGGCCCTCAGCCTCGATTTATCCTGGATACACTACTGCCCCTCAACGTATCTGTACTTTGAAGCAATTAGTTGAGTACCTTCTATACCGCTTCATAATATTATATACTGTGCATGGGAGCCAGGCTGTTTTTATGGGTGAAGTTGCAAGCACAATGCCTCGGAATGTGCGAAGTAAACACTTAACTGCAGGTTTACTTGTCGTAATGCAGTGCAAGTTCGGTCTCGCTACCGACTCAGACCGCTGATACAGTATAAGAAATAAACCAGCGTAACCTTTAAAGTCACAAAAAGATAAAAAAGATAACGGCGAAACCAAGAGGAGCTAGTATAAAATATTTAGTTGACGTGTATGCATGTAAGTATATATGTTCCCACTTACAGTTTAATAAATTGAAGAAGCGTTCGGTAGCGCTTTATCGCGTGCTAAAAAGTTTATACAATTTTTTTTTCGTTCTAAAACAGCTGTTAGTAGTACCTAGTAGTCTGAGAATTCTGACACACCAGAATTTGTGAGGTTGACCTTTCAAACTGCACGATATGACGATGATGATGATGACACAGTTGCTAAATGTATCAAACTTTTTAGTCAAAAAAAAAAAGTGATACTACAATTATTATGAGAATATCTCAGATTGCAGAACAAGTGCTTGTTATTGTATTAAGTACTCTATGTATACTGTGGCAACCACCTAAGGTACCCTTCCCTCGCCACCCGCAGACCAACTATGCGGCCAAAGTTTCATGCCTGCAGTTTTAATGTGGGCTAAGCCCCGGTGAGGTTTTACTCCTCTACCGTAGTGGATACCAAATTATACCTTAATTTTTTGGCGTAACTTTCCGTGTAATCACAGTTTTTGTTAGGCCACAGCTTTTTTACAGTTACAGCTTTTGCGTTGTATGTAAATAGAAATTAAGATAAATTTTCAGTTCAAATAATGCATCTTGTTTAATTAAAGATTGCTGTTGTTTTAGATAAAGAGAAATACGAATGCGAGTTCTGAAAGAGTTCAGACGTTTACCTCGCTAACGTATTCGAGGTCTGGGAAAAAGGTAAATCCACAACAATAAAAACCCAAGAAAGGAGTTAAATCGACCACTTAGGATGATTTTAAAGTACTTTGAAATAAATAGCGGATGTTCTCGTAACGGTCGGCAAGTCAGGAAAGTAGGAAAGTAAATGGTATTAGCATCGTCTAATCACTACCGGGGGAGCTCTTCGTCTGGCTTCGTAAACCGAGAACCAACATTTTAGCCGTTCCCGTACACTTGCTTGCCTGTACTGGGAGCCTTCTTGAATGCAAATAAGCATTCGAAACGCCTTTGCTACACGGAGACGCTCTTTATTGGGCCTGTTCGAGCAGATAAACCCGCGGCTTAGCAAACACTTTACCGCACGCACTCAGCGGGTATAGCTCGTGACTTCGCTTCATACCCCCAAGCTCCTGACAACACTAAACTGCGCCGATTTAATTAAATCTCTATCTAAAAAAACACAATACATCTTACCCAACTCTAAAGAAATCTTATCATGGAAAGGACAAAAATCAAGAAATGCAAATTCAACAGGAAAGGCGAACTTAAGCGGCGCTGTAAATGTAATTAGATTTTCAAGTTTACAAAGACAAGCGCTCAGGTTGGTAGATTTACTGCTGGCTGACCCACCTCCCTGCGGAGCACGATAAATGAGACGCCGTCAGGTAGCGATACTAATTATCCTATAGGTAGAATAGCGTTCCGGTTTCATCTAAATCTTGTTAGTGGTTACCGCTCGCTGCAATTCTGATAAATGCACAACGAAAATTAACCCAGACACGACACCTTTATATTCCCAAAGCAACTTAGCTGTTTCGTATAAATTTCAGACTGCTATGAAAATAGCTGCATTTATTTTAGTAGTGTCATCCGAGCCAGTCATAGAAGTTTCCGCAGCGAGGGGGCGCACCTTAAAACATTTTAAGGAGGCGAAATATATTTTAGGGAAAGCAGGTGATGGAAGTCATACAATTATTAAGTTGTATATTGTATATTTTTCTGCTATAAATAGGCCATTTTAGTATTGGTTTAAATTGGTTTATTTGATAGCATATAACCTCACCACCGTCATGCGGTTAGGTAGTGCATGTTAGTTGAAATATTTGAA
This sequence comes from Carpatolechia fugitivella, assembly GCA_951230895.1. NCBI lineage: Eukaryota > Metazoa > Arthropoda > Insecta > Lepidoptera > Gelechiidae > Carpatolechia > Carpatolechia fugitivella. The sequence goes on along the minus strand of OX579656.1, from coordinate 8,724,612 downwards.
ATTGTTAATTTAATTGTGAACCAATATTTAGGTAATTCATTTGTGATTTTGTGATGTCAAATCAATGCAGTTCAATTAAATTTGAGAGAGTAAAATGTGCTCAAAGGCAAAATTTTAGCTGCTTTAAAATGTTGAATGTGGTTAGCCTGTCTGTATATTAATTGCTGAGCTATTGTGGAAGGATAACATATTATGTACGTACGTACTTAAAACATATCGAACAAAAAGTCTAATTTTTTATTGATAATTTTTGTACATTTAAGTATATTAAATTGTACGACTTGATGTGTATATTAAAATAAACCAATTACATTTATTTGAATCAGGACCCTTTATTCTCAGATATTTGAAAGAAAATTAGTTGTTTCACAGCAAAAAATTATTCTAAGTCTATGGTTTCACTATACCACCTATCCTAAAATAGACGGCAAACCAGCCAGTAAACATCGGTTGCCACTTGAATAATTGCAACAATCACTTGATGGCGACTGACAAACGTACGTCGCACGGCCTTCTCGCCGCCGCCTTTAGTTTTAATCAAATCTGCTAGCTAGCTCTCCGGGCTACTCGCAGATACACCAACACTATGTGAAACTAATCAGATGTACCGAGGAGATCATGTTTTATTTGATTTTTGAATGGAACATATTCTTATTTTATCTATGGTAAAAAAAAAAACTAATGAAATTATTCGAGATCTATGTAGAGGTGTTACGGGACTAGTGACACCATATTAAAGTGTTTTGTAAATCTTTAATAACTAATTTTAATATAGTAAACTTCACATACAGTAAATTCCGGGAGACGCGGGTTCGACCACGTACCAATGTGTTTTAGAAATTCAAATTAATATGTACGTTTATACGACGCTCTTACGGTGAAGGAAAACATCGTGATGAAACCTGCACATACCTGCGAAGAAATTCAAAGGTTGTGTGTGAAGTTGACCAACCCGCACTGGGCCAGCGTGGTCGACTAAGACCTAATCGCTCTGATTCAGGGTCCCCTCCTCGGTGAGGACGTATAGAAGCTGTTGATGAAACTTATAACATAATTTCGACCGTCCGTGTTCTACTCTGTCCAAAAAATCTTTTAATAAAAGTTATAACCGTGCACACGACTTTATTATTTATTTTTCACTAGTTTTAAAACCGTTGTGATTTTCAAAATTTTACACGATTACAGCACGTTACAATAAATCACATTTAAGAGAAATGTTTCAGTAAACGTAATAAAATACAAATCTTTCCCGACTGCAGAAACTCGTTACCGCGTCCAGACAATTATTAGAATTTACGACTAGTGCATATTAGTTTTTGGCACCAAAACGGGGTTTTCCTTCTAGCCCTAGAATCACTTAAGAGCTCAAGTAGTCACTTTGTGGAAGTTAATTTATTTAGTTGTTTTTAGGTTACTAATGAGCGTTATTTTATATTTAGGAACAGAATATTTTTTGTGATCATCGTTGGAACAATGCGTGCAGTGGTTGAACGATTCTTGGGCCAAGGAAATTAATAATTAAAAGCTTGGATAAGCTTATACCAGGTAATATACAGGGTAGGCTTGAGCCCTTCGGTGGGTTTTCCCTGGAAGAGATTCAAACCTGCGACTCCTCGTAAGCTGGCGTACTTCCAATTGTGAGTTATATTTTGATTTACAAAAAATTTAGAGTTATGTTTTTTAATTCAAATTTTGATTCATCATAAAGGTACTTACCATTTGCAAAGCCGAGCAAATCCAAAACCTGAATACGCGCAGACTCTTTTAAAAATTATGAAATTAAGACAAGTAAAAGATATTTCGCAGTTTATTTTAAATAGCACTAAATTATACATAATTTTGTAGAAGACAGAAATAATCTGTATGTTTGAATAAGTAACATGTGAGTACAAAGTAGGGTAGGTCTCGCTCAAAATGTCGTCCTCCACGACACGGCTTGCAATACAGGAACGCGCATCGATAATTGGAAATCGCATACGGCGCGGCCTCTCCACTCTGTTCCCTGTTCTGTTACATATCGAAATTGTTTCGACGGTTTCTCTCGATATTGTAGATTGTAGAGCTGTTCGAATATTTTCAAACTACGCTTTTTGCTGTTGAACGTTGTTGTGATAGACTGTAATAGAGTACTAATTTTAATTTCATTGCTTGTAAGCTTCATGTTGTCGGCAACTTTATAAGTGGATACCTACTTCGCACCAATATTAGTTGGAAATTAAAGAAATATGCATAAAAACATCTTGTTTTTTTTTTTAAGTATACCAAAATAGAATAATGACAGTCAAAACAGAATAAAAATTGATCGAAAAACAATTTAGATACAACATTATTAAATGTAATATGACGTCATATTATCAACTGAGCAAGATATTTGAAAAAAAAAAATATGTCTTTATCTGGACTTTGAAATATTTCGATTAATGAAGATAATGAGCATTTTTTTTTTGTTTAGATGTGAGTTTTTAAAACTTTTGAGCGGTCTTCTTCTTCATCGTATGTGCGAGTTGCATATCTGTGGTTGTAAGGTTAACAAGTTAGTTAGTTATTCCTTCAGTTACAGCTTAGAATGTAATTGTTCAGTAAAACAGTGTATTGTATACAATCACTGGAGTAATAAAATGAAAAAAAAAAAAGTAATTTCAAAGAAAAAGTCTATTGAGAGCCAACTAAAGTTCTGCTCACTGTCCTTTTGGAGATAGAAGTGTAATCTTATGTGTATGTGTTTTTAAATATCTGACACCTCTAAAGCAAATGAGACGTAATTTTATGCAGAGTAAAGTGTGTAATCGCGATTAAAATTTCAACGGGCAGTGTTTACAATCGTGGCTGTGTGCCTCGCGCGCGCATGTAAATAAATTCAGTACAAAGTAGTCTTCACTCGGGCCACAGTCGACTTATAGCGGTAGGCACAATGTACCTATAGATCCCGAAAAAAGAAATGGTAATATTTTTGGAATTATGTAGTGAATGCGGTGTATTGTTTCCTGCCAGTTTTGATTTTTATTAATAATGGTATATCGAGGGTTTACTGGTAAAACCAGTTACTTGCATTTTATTCCGACTTAAGATAACTGCTTCCAAAAGTTTGAAAAATCGTAACTAATTGTAGGTACTTCCTACAACGTTGATAATAATACTGAGTGATAGGTTGATTAATTAGATCTACCCTTTGATGAAAAAAGTATATGTTTTTTCTTTATTATTAGAGGTAAAATAAAAAAGATTGCAGAAGGTCATGCATTTAACCGGTTTTACTTGCATATCTTTAAATTGCGTTTTTACCGTGTTTAAAAGACTTTCTTTAATATTCTTGTTTGTTATACAATTTTTGAAATTTATAGAAACTATTATCAATTACTACATACTTAAAAAGTGTAGCATACTTTACGTTATGAGAAAAAATATAAAAACGTAATTGGTTTTACCAGAAAGGTTCAGTAAATAGACATAATCTGTAAACCAACTAAAACAATAGTCAACGTATTAAATCAGTTTTATAAGCATAATAATTGTTCAGAGTTACAAAAAAATAACATTTCAAAATATATTTAATGGGATTCTGAGTCGGAGACCTCCGCAGCAAGATCTGGAACTCTATCTACAAGTTGGTTGTTGGTTGGCAAACTTTCAATCTATGCATGAATCTCATCAGAAATTATTCCTTTTTGACATAGCTTCACGAGATCTTTCTTTTTTTCCTTAATTCAATTAAGGAAAACTTTACTTTTAACAATATAACCTCAAATGTTTTTTTTTTTATAAAAAACTTACCGATTTGTTCAAACTTCACTGAACTGGCAAGGTTTACGATACCACAATATCTATTTTAATTGCTTGTCTTGGCTTAGTCTTTAACTTCTATAAAAAACTAATAAATTCCTAGTTCATAGAGGACGCGTCCATCACTAACACTCTAGTGTGCCAGAGAATGTGAAACAAGCAAGGGCATGTAGAATATAGGCTATAACCCGGACTTTGCTTTCTGCAGCGCGAATATAAGACCACAATGTACCAAACAATTGTGCTCTCCAATACCCAGAACACAACATCGGCTTGTAGTGATTCAGGTGGTGGCTACCATGAGACCTTTACAGGTCCCATTCAGAAGAAGGTTCAACTTTGCCAAAGCCGACTGGACCAGTTTCTCTGAAAAAGTGGACCAACAGCTTCTCGGTCTACCGCCTGAACCTCAAAACTACGATGGGTTTGTAAAGGTCATCTGGTTAGTATCCCGCCGTACCATACCCAGAGGCTGTCGCACTTCATACGTCCCAGGCTTGACAACAGAAGCCTCTACCCTACTTACACAATATGAGGCACTCTTTGCAGAAGACCCCTTCTCTGAACAGACCATCTCGATCGGAGAAGAGCTTCTTAGTCTGGTAGGCGACAGCAGGCAGAAAAGTGGATGAATACCGTCACGACTATTGATATGACGCACAATAGCAAGAAAGCGTGGTCTACAATACAAAAACTGACAAATGACTCGCCCCCTTCATCACTGCCGGGCCAAACCACAGCCAATCAAGTAGCCCACCAGCTTATACTTAATGGAAAGCCTACTGGAAGACTCCTCAAAACACCAAAATCAGCCCAACATACGAAACAGACATGCAACAACATCAGCATGCCTTTCACACTCACTGATATCATCACTAGCATAAAAGCACTCAAAAACGGCAAAGCTTCTGGCTTGGATGATATCACAGTCGAACAGCTGAAACACCTGGGACCAGTGGCTATATCCTGGCTGCTAAGTTTATTTAACGCGTGCATGGCATCAGCGAAGATTCCGAAATTGTGGAGGGAGTCAAAAATTGTGGCCTTACTAAAACCAGGGAAATCTCCATCTGACCCTAAGAGCTACAGACCAATTTCTCTCCTGTGTCATACATTCAAGCTTTTCGAGCGACTTATACTCAAGCGACTCACAGTGACCATTGACCCCACTCTCATCCCAGAACAGCCTGGATTCCGGCCGGGAAAATCATGCACCAGTCAGGTGCTTAACCTCACCCAATTCATTGAGAACGGATTTGAACGTGGCGTGGTCACAGGTGCTGTGTTTGTTGACCTCTCAGCAGCTTATGACACAGTGAATATAAAAAAATTGCTGTCTAAAGTATCGAGTGCCACAAACGATCCCACTTTTGTGTCACTGTAAAGTGAGTTTCTTCGTAACCGCCGCTTTTGCGTCCACTTACACGGAAAGAAGAGCAGATGGCGCTGTCAGAAAAACGGCCTTCCCCAAGGAAGCGTCCTGGCACCACTTTTATTCAACGTCTACACAAATGATCAGCCTCACTACCCTAACACTCGGCGATATATCTATGCCGATGATCTTGCACTAACTTGCCAAGACAAGACCTTTGAAAACGTGGAAAGTACACTGAACCTTGCCTTGAAAAACCTTCATGAATACTATGAGCATAACGCTCTAAGGCCCAATCCAAGCAAAACCCAATCGTGTGCTTTCCACCTACGTAACCGGGAGGCAAACAGGGAGCTGAACATTTCCTGGAAAGGCGTCGCCATCCAACACTGTAAGTTTCCTAGATACCTGGGAGTGACACTGGACCGCTCTTTGACTTACAAGACCCACTGCAAAAACACAAAACAAAAAGTTAGTTCCCGCAATAACCTACTGCGCCGTCTCTCCTCCACCAACTGGGGAGAAAACCCAACGGTTATGCGCACTACAGGACTAGCTCTGTGTTTCTCAGCAGGAGAGTACGCGTGTCCAGTGTGGGCTAGGTCAGCACATACTAGAGAGGTGGACGCAGAGCAGAACGACACCTGCCGCATAGTGACTGGCTGTCTTAAACCAACCCCGGTCGGTATGCTGTTTCCTCTTGCGGGAATAGCTCCACCCAGAGTCCGTAGAGAGGTGACATGTTCGCTTGAAAAACAAAAACAGGAAAGTGACCCGAGACACCCACTCTACGGGCTCTCCCCCGCCGCAGGTCGGTTGCGAAGCCGCAAAAATTTCCTGCGATCTACGCAGCCTACCGACGAAAACCCTACTAACGTGAGGTGCAGGCTTTGGGCAAGCGAGTATCCACATTCACTGTACCCCCCCAACGAAAATCTGCCTCCAGGCTATAAGGAACCTTAGCCAACCTGGAGAAGTCTAAATAGGCTGAGGACCCAGGTTGGCCGAAGCAAGTAGCGCAGACGCCAGCTGTGAATGTGGAGAACCCTTGCAAACCATGGTACACCTCACTAACTGTCCTGCGTGCCCGACCACCAGCTCGCGTGAGGACTTACTTGTTTGTAACCAGAGGGCTACCACGGTAGCCGCTTTCTGGGCAAGTAAGATTTAGCCCGTGTTCTTGCCGACACGAAAGAAGAAGAAGATGTAGAATAATGTTTGTCATTTTGTTTCCACAGGCGCAACAATTAAGAACCGTTAGTTCACTAACTTTGTGCAATAGATCTCAAGTAAAAGCGGTTATAAATACTTAACTAAAGGAAAACAAATATGCATAACGACTACGAACACGTAATCGGTTTATCTTGCTACAGAAATCAAAATAACGTTTGTGATCGGTTTCTGGTAAAACCTATTAGAATTTCATAACCGTTCTGTGAAGTTTACATTTAGAAATGTGTATGTAAGTCAAACCGGTTATGATACTGTAACATGTTTTTACAGTTGGAAATAAAATTTCGTAACCCAATAAAGGCTTCTTAAACGGTTACGTATACCTTTTTTTATTACGCTATGCTGATAGACGGTTGTCACATGAAACATCTACTGGAATAATGGTCCTATCAAATAGTTGGTTTTACTAGACGATTAAGAAAAAAATTCTGCGTCGAAGTACATATTTAACTCATTTTGACAAAAAAATGCAGATAACCGGTTTTACCAGTAAACCCTCGATATCTTTATTAGGCAATGATATATTTTTCCGAATCAGACTTTCAGCGCCATCGGCGATCAGAAAAGAAAAAAATGTATTGGTTTTGCCTGGTGACATTAATTCGGTACGCGATTACGGGTGCTTTAATCGATTACAGCGCGTCTCGTAACGCGGGGATAGAGTGAGGTAAATGTGTCACAAGCGCAAAAACTTAACACGACAAATTAAGACAATAGGGTATTTGACTATTTTATTTTATTTTATAAATCTAAACTTGTTAGTTTCTGCCATCGAAGACTAAAATATTTTTTGCTCTATCTTTAAAATTGACCGAGTTATAAAGGTTTGAAATTCAAAGTAAGTAACGCCATATAATCTCTATACAAAAAATAGTTTTCGAAAGAGACAGATATATTGAAGCATTAAAAATACACTGCAAATTCGTTTTCCAACCGATTCAGTTTTTTTTCTTCGCGAAAATTAATTCATAAAAAAATATGGTAAATTTTACAAAATTTAAAAGATGAAAATGTCGCGTAGTAGCAGCAAAATGTCTGCATGCATTAAAAAGGAATCAAATTTGAGCACCAAACAGTATGAGTATACGTCATCTTTACTAAAATAGCATTGTTATTATTATGTACCTAATAACTTACCTCATAGGGTTTTAGTATACCCTTCATCTTCATCATTGTGTGGGTTATAAGGTCGACAACTGGCCAAAATTATAGCCCAAGTACAGTCTATTTTTATTTAATGCTACAAACAAATTAGATAGTAGCTATTTTTTAAGCTTCTTTTTTTATATACATAATTTCTTTATGTTTAATTTTTTTTTTAACATTGTATATATAGCGTGGTCGACGTCTATATTTTACTATACATAATTTGAGCCGTCTGTTGGTGACATCCTTTTAAAATATATTTCATTTAGGAGTATTTGCTGTAAGTCTTTAGTAACGTTGAATAGTTACAAATCTATCTTTACTGTGACCCGATTTAATCCGAGTACAAAATAGTCAACAATAAAGCGGATACAGTCCTCGCATGGAACAAACTGCGAGGTTTATGCAAATTGAGCTCCTTTGTATTTCCCAGGATTAAAATATAGTGGGAATTAGTTCCGTGTCAGATATCCGCCCGTAGCCACTTGATTTTATTACTCGCTACTTTATTTCCAACGGCCTCTATCTGCTTATCTAACTTAGTTTTATAGGGGGCTTCGGCTTTGAAATAAAAGGGTCACTTCCAAACTGTAAGATAGGTCACCACATGAAATTCATTCATAGGATTAACTGTTCTATCTATGTGATAATTACTTAGACGAATTATGAAAATGACGAATTAAAGAAACTGGCAAAAAGAAAAAAATTCAATAGGTAGGTTCCCACCTATTGAAATTTTTTCTTCCTTCATGATTTTTAGCTTATTTTGCTTAATTGGATGATCAATATATTTCAAGCTTTTTTGATCCAAGTGCGATACTCGATATTACTATATTGTTGATTTGTTTTGTTTTATTGTTTTAACCTTAACTAAGTTTAGTTTTTGCAATATAAAGCATATTTTTTGTAAGTTTCAGAACTGGTGACCTGTACAAAGTCGTGTATTCAGGTCCGCGCTCTTATTCCTCAGTCTAATGATGTTGAACGATGCGACGACCCCTGCATATTCAAGATAGTCTCGCCACCGCCATTTAAAAAAAAAATGGTTTTCCTTTCATACTTCCCTTCGTATAAAAGAACCTTTCCGTTATAGAAAGTTTCATACTATCAAGCCAAAATACCGACAATAATCTTTTCAACTTGCATGCTAAGCTTGTTTTAATGTACATTTGTACGTATATATTATGTTCTGTGTTTGTACGTGATGTGATTTTGTTTTTAATATAAAGTGTTTTGTTCCCTTTGTTCCTGCTGTCCATGTCATTCAAGATTTTTTTTCTGAAGAAGCATAATTACAAAAAATTGGTGCTAGTCGTCGAGTTAAAAAAACAAATCCGTTCTACCTATATAGATACTTTTTACTAGAGCAAGGACTACGAAGAAATTTTCCTCTTATGTGAATAAGCAGTGAATCTCAAATTTCAAAGCCATGCAAAGATAAATTGCCCTGATTCTGATGTCAATAATATAAGATATACTATGGTATCAGGTCGCAAAGCAAAGTCTAGTAAGAATAATTTCAGAGCCTTAATGCAAGTCTTTGTCCCCTGCCAGGTGGACTAATGACCTGAGGAAGGTCGCTGGTGATGGCTGGATGAGAAAAGTGGGTGATCGTGCACTTTGGCGTGCTCTTGGGGAGGCCTACGTCCAGCAGCGGACTGCAATAGGCTGATTGATTGATTGATATGCAAGTCCGCGCCTGTTATATTACTTTGGTAGAAATACAGTTGAACAGAAATAAGTGAAGTGTTTATGGGAACACTAAACTATGGAGTGTCATTTTGTTTTTGTGAATAAAATACAGACAATAATATAGACTTGGCTTAAAGGTCATGTAACCAGGCCATAAAATATATTAAAAAAACTTAGACTACACTGAGTTATTTAAAATGTACTGATACACGGGGCAGAAATCGTTGGGCTGTCTGTATGTGAGGCAGTTTGCGTCCGCCAGTGACAGCTTATAGCGAGCTGCATTAAAAGCGAGCGCAGCCGGGAAGCGGATTAACTATATCTACGTTCAACCGACTATTTTCCACAAATCCCTTGCTCCAAACGATGCTAACGACAAGACGGGTTTATCAAAATACTGTCGTATTAATATTTTTCACTGGAAATTTTATTGCCGTTCGATAAATCTTGATTGTTGAAAGTAATACAATGTATTATACACTCCTATTGTAATCAATAGTCTTTATGCTGATGACTTATTTCATATTTAGCCTCCCGATCAATCTATTTTAAACATCTCAATTGTTCGAGGAACCAGCAGCGTATTGAGTCTACGAGGTTAAAAATAACTCAAAAGATTCTTCATAAATATTTGGACAATTTCTAATAACGAGCCAACTTCGTTCAGCAAGCGATTTGCGTTATAAAGAAATTTGTTAGTGTTGTTACCATAACGGCATCGGAATTATTTAGGGCTCTATAAAGTTTTACAACTGAAGGAAACGCTCCGGAGGTAATGGGATTCTGACGTCATTACTCTTAGGGGGGGTTTTTAACACGCCTAGTAAGTTACGCCTCGTCATTATCTGAGCCGTCGATCGGCGGAACTAACGGACTACCGCAAATAAATGTTATGGTTTTGGCCTCAGAAGCAACCTAACTTGGTAGAATGGCAACAGTATTTTCTAACCATGGCAGCAGAACCATGACGAGATCTATCTTAATAGTTTACTCTACACAAATGAAATATTGATAATGATGTGCAATACTAAATTTATTATTATTTCACGTTTCAGTTGTTACTAAACTTAACATGTTAAACTGATCATTTATTACACTAGTACCCTAGTCTTTTATTAAACTGGACTGGTGCTTTATGAAAACAACGGTAATAATTTTCGTAAGTTTACCGTCCACACAATTCGGGACCAGCTCTTGTATTTAATGAGGTCGATATACAAGTGGTATCACTGGAGGTTGGCCAAGTGAACCTTCATTGGGCTGCACTCGTTCAGTCGCACGCTCTCAAACACAAAGCGTCGCCAGTGGAATGCCAACGTCTTTAAATTCAATCAGTGGAGTTGTTGGTAGAGAGACATTTTGTGACCACTTTGAGCTAGGGCCGTTACGAGATGCGATAGTAAAAACGAGTCCACTAAAACTGCTATAGAGAAAATTAAAAACGTAAAAGAGAAACGCAATACTCAAGTCTCAATCATCGAAAAGTTTCAAGTACCTCGGGAATCATAACTTTGTAGCGATGCTCTACAGAAAAAATTGAACGACTTCTCAAGTTCTCTTTGAACAAAATGATTGCATATTTTTGTTAACCCACTCACTCTTCTTTGAAGTTATTTGTACGCTTCATATTTTCGTTACCATTACTTACCTACTAATTTAAATATGATAAAATTTCAAAGCGACGTAAAATTAAATTACCTTTAAGAGGTTCCTAAAAGTTTTTCCTTAATAAGATTCTGTAACGTTCAAGTTAACTACCTCCAAGGGAGCATTTGCGAGGCAAGAAGGTAAAATCGAAATGGAAATATGGTACTGGCTATTTGGTAGTTTTACACTATACCCCCAAGCAATTTTAATTAATGTATAATAAGAGGTACATTATGATCTTACTAATCACAAGATGTATTTTTAAAGAACAACACGTATTTGAAAATAATATATTTTTATTATATTAAAAAATACTCTAGCTTTCTACCTACAGTTTCATCGACGTAATCTGAATCCTTCCGATAAGGAATTCTGTGAAAAAGGACTCAGCCAGTCATACCTACTACTGAGTGTTAAATAAGAATATTCTCAGTAATTTTATGACTAGGTTTGGTGATTCTGTCTTGTATCAATATTGTATCGTATTGTACGTTTATATACCAATTCGCTTCTGAAACATGACTTAGCTTTGCGTAACAAATTGGTGCCTCATTGTCTAGCCAGTCTGATTGCTTTAGTTGATAGACCATTTTATGATTGTCTGCATAGCAGTTTAAAAGTTGGTTGCTATCTAATATTCAAAATTATATTATTTCACGTTTTAGATTGGGCTCTATTTCCCATCTAGCCCTAAAAAATTACCTTTGAGTGCTGGAATTTATAAAAAATAATGCCTATTTGGCATTAGTAGTACGTACCTACAGGTAGAGGGCGTTCTGTATCATTACTTACCAAAATGCTGTGTCAAGAAATATATCAATGACTAAGAACATTCAACGAGACCCTTGCAAGGGGAGACAGCATTTTTTACTCAGCCTAACCAATACAAAACATGCAGTTAGAGTCCGTGACGAGCGCAAATGTTTATGGATAGCGCCGCATTTTTCTCGCTAACGTCGTCGTCGCGTCGACGCTTGCGCATAAACAATTCATGAATCCAGAATATTGCTACTCAGTTCGCGTGAACGGAACGGTGGTGCCGAGCTGATCACGCCCAAAAGAACAACGATTACTAACTTAACAATTCTCGCGAATGAATGGACAATTAATTACCGCTACCGCGTTTTTTTCTAACTTTTATTTCTAAAAGCAAAGTTTCCGGCATTGGGGTGCATCGAGCGATTTTTCAAGGAAAAGTTAACGCTGCCGAACAACCACGAGCCCACAAATTGACGACGCTTTCCACCCCTCTGCAATTTGACATGATGACGGTATTATAGGACCAAATTTATCGTGGATCCGTAAAGTGTTGTAAATATTTTGTTAAATTTTCTTCCTTTTTTTACCTGACTGCGTAAAGCTCAATGGTGATGCAAATTCAGGTACTTACGTGTAAATATTTTTAATGTTTTATTTCTCCGTGGCACCTTGACAGGACGATTTTTGAATCGCACTTATCGTAAAACAGAAAATGAACTTATATAAATGTGAATTAAAAAAAGTAATATGTTAATAAAAAAATAAACTTACAATGTATAATAATTAAGTATGTGTGTAATACCAAAGTTTGTGAGGTCAGTGTCAACACACGTGACAAAAATATTCAAACCAAAAAAATATATTTTTCACTGTATTTGTGACATACTACACGCACTCAGTTAATTAACAGCCATGTTCGGCCATCCAGTTCACGTTACTTCGCAAGAAAATTTAATATCTCTTTTTCTTGTAAAATAAAAAGTATTTAGTTTCTTTCCTATTTCCTCTTTTAATAAGCTACAGCCATTAGCCTAATGATCAAGCTCTTAAGTAAATAACTTGAATAAAGTCTATTTCAACAAGAACCAGCTAACAGTTACAAACTTCGCGACTCCCGACGACATGAGAAAAAAAAGTTATAAATATCACCTGTGAAAAACCTAGCGGCTCTTGAAAATTACTTGCTGTCTTATGAAACAATTTTATTTATTCGTCGTCATCTTCACAAAATAAGGTGTTAAACAAAATATTTCTTTGATCCATTATGGTATTTGAATAAAGTGCAAACTTAAAGGCATAAATAAGCATAGGTACTTATAACTTATTATAAGATGTTTGATGTGATGGGAAATTTTGAGGTGCCGTTTTGCACAAGCTACAAACCCTGCGATATTTTGGTTAAGTGGGGTGCTGACGGTGCTGTTCACGTGATAAGTTTTAGCCACAATTACCTGACCGTTCAACTGACAGAAAATATACTGGCACCTCTTGCAGCTCGAGCCTTCTGCAGGTGAGGTAGGAAGAGCCGCCAGGTAGCCTGGTCGCACGCTACCGAACCTTCCACCATATTTTTGGTTTAAGAGGAGAGGGCTCCTAAAACCTTACAGGATACATTTATAAAGCAGTTCATTATATTTTATCACATTCCATGTGAATTTTAGAAATTTTAGTTATCTTTGACATAAAATTACTACAATTACAGAAATAGATTACAAGTATAGTAGGCAGATAAGTAGTTATTCTTAGTGGGTAGCAATGCGTCGAAGAAAATCAAGGAAATTTGTTTCTTAGGTGTTATTTTACATTCCTGAAGTATAAGTGTGTGGGTGGCATGTGGTAATTTCTTGCCAGCAGCATGATTGTACTCTGTGATTACCTACATACTTTAAGATTTCGGAGAGTTCCTTGTAATTTAATGTTTGAGGTGCACAAAATGATTAGTTTGACCCTGATTTCTGAATCATTATTCAACCGGTATTTTTTCCTGTTTTTTTAGTAGCTCTTGAAAATAGTAATCGATCAAGTAGATCTTGAAAGTAGTAGTCCAATTTCTTCTATTGCCTTAAAATAGAGATTACTATTTAATACTTATTCTTAAATCGACCGTAAACAAAAATTTTCATAATTAATTTAGCAAGCAAATTTTTATTAGTAACAAAATTAAGATTCTTATAATGCTTATATTTTTCTTTACAAACACGAAAACAACCAGTGAAAAGGACTGAAATGGCCGAGGAGCCATCGATCAAATAACAAAGCAAGATTTTCTCAATACAAACCCATCCATGGGTCAGAAAATTACGTTGGCCACATTTTTCTTCCAATTGAATATTTTTCAGTTCAATGGTTTGGCGCGTATTGCAATAATATTTTTCTTTCTAAGATATTCATAAATATTAAGGTCCCATTATGGTAGACAGTGAAATTCATGACGTTTGCAGGCCTAGTGGGCGTTGTTATTTTAATCTTTAGTTAACATGTTGTAATTAGTATTTTACGGTACACTAAAAAAAATTGTGAAAAAAATTGGAAAACTGAGTCTTTATTTTTGTTTAATCGACGACACGTGACCAAAGTTCAATTCCAGTTGTGGCCGTGAAATCGTAACAGACAAATAGAGTTAAAAGTGTAGTTATTAGTTTGGGATAATATTAGTCAGCATAAAGATTGTAGAACTAAAAGCAAAATCTCGTTAGATAAGTATATATACTGTTTAGTTTATATACTTATAAGTAAGTTTGTTTGTTACGATTTAACGGCCACAATGCCTATACGAACTTTCACAAGTTAACTTTTCTTAAGTTATTTTTATAATAGGTTTTCTTTATAACCGTTTGGTTTATTCAGTAAAATAAAATCAAAGGGCGGCTTAGTGTCGCGGCGGAATGTTAGTGAAGTCAAAGGGGCTGTTTCGGTCGCGCAATATTCGGGCCCTCAATCCGATGGAATACTTCGGGCGGCTTTCACTCGATCGCAATCTCTATGCTAACAGCTTGTGATTTTGATCTTCGTTTAGCGAAATGACCGCAGCCACCCCGGTTCCGGTGACGCTTATTCCTTACACGTTCACTGCGCACAAGTTTTACTGACACGAAAACCTCCTTTTTCTTGCTTGATTTCCTTCAAATTGATATTATTATACTTTATCAGCCCCACCGGGAAAGAAGCGTGATTGTATGTATGCAAATTTCACCAAAATCAATAGGGTGAATTTTAATTTTGACTCTAGAACAAAATGACGATTTTTCTTTAAAAAAAACTCGTTTATGATATGACGACCTTATTTGGATCCGGTCACCTACGGCCACTTTCTTAGACGGCCACCACTCAAAATCCATGTTCGACCACTTCCCAGTTCGACCATTTCCTTGAACGGCCACCACCCAATTTCCTTGTTCGGCCACTTCCCAGTTAGGCAACTCAGAAGTTCATTCGAACTACGATGACAAACACTTACACTTACCCTTACCCTACCCTTTACCTACCCTTCACCTACCCTACACCTACCCTTCACCTACCCAACACCTACCTTTTACCTGATTTCACTTCAAATATGTTTTTTTTTCTACGTAATAACACTAACTCAATTTTATTATGATGAAATTGGATGCAGTATCGCACAATAAATACTTCAATGAAAATTTTCATATGAAAATAGTGAACCGCGCTGGCTAATACAATGACAACGAGTGTTGCATAAAGTAGATATGCAAATTTTCAGCAGACAGTACTGCCAAACTAGCTTGTAACGACGAATGCGTTGATACCACAGTTTTACTTTTATTCTATTATTTATGGCACTCTCGAATTGTTTAATTAATACCGCTTTAATAATAACATTTTATATACGAGAAGAAAAATAATTTTTGTTATTTGAAAAAGTAATTAGTATATTTTGTAATATATTAGAAAGAAGTAAGTACTGAATACTTTTTTTTACATTATAATAGTTTACTTAGTAGTTCAAACTTACGGTAACAAATGTATCTCCTAGAAGACGTAATCTACCTCTTCGTTGGCAAGAGCCCGACCACACACGAGATCTGAGTAAATCTGGGCAAATCTTCTATTCAAAATAAAATCGTTCGCAAAATCGCATAGAAATTCTGAGCGAATAGAGTGGAGCAAACAGATTCCGGGCAGATAGGAAAGTTGAACAAACTTATGAAAGAATTATACCGTCAAAACAACCCACTCACAGATGCGAAAAGTTATCCACTTGAGTACCGAAATATATGTTTTGATTCCAGCAGGGAAAAATACAATTATTGATTAAAGATCTGTAATGTGCTTTTAAAACTGTATTTATTTTATCATTTATCGAAAAAAGTTTACTGCATACAAGAAACACGCAGCTAGGAGAAGTACAAAGATAGCACTTTCTTCAATATCAATTAGAAATCATTCCATAATTCAATATCAATCGAAAATGCTAGTGAACTAAGTACCGTTTAACAATAAAGGTTCATCTGAGTATAGTACCACCAGAATAAATAAAATTTTCGTTCGATAATACTCATTCCTACCTGACGTGCGAAGGGGAACCTATGCTATCAAACTAATATTTTACTTATATAGAAATAATACGTGAAACAAAAAGAATGAGGGGTCAAAAGCAGATGGTCCGCTTTTATAAAAATGTTGGAGGGTTGTGAAATATGACACGCTGTTATTTCTTCGCACACCCGGTCAAGAGTTATTGCATTCCATTATACGTTTTCTCTATCTTAAAGGAAGCCATTTTCACCAGAGAAGCAGTAAAACTAAACTGCCCAATTTTATTTTTAGTCCCTCCTTTTATTTATCATCTACAGATATCTTAAAACTTTATGAAGTGAAACGTGGTTTTTTTTTTTTTGCCATTTTCGTAAGATTCATTATAAAGTCAATAACTTTATTATTTTTATTCAAAATATGATGGTGTTTTAGGTTAAATGCCATAATAAATAAAATTTTAAAACGCCAAATGAAACTTTATCGTCTAAAAATACTTTCAAATAATGATAATAATTTTGACTTTTCTTAGGATTTTTCCTTAGTATATACCTAGCAAATAATTTGCAGAGCCGTCAAGCTCTGGATTTTACGACAGAAATTATAACCCATTAAATTAAAAACAGAGCTTTTATTTGGGGCTTTCCTTTCAGAAGCCGGCTGCGTAAGATTGACAATAGGTTCAGTGGCTTGGAAGGGGCACCTTATCTTACTACATTGTGTCCCGTGTCACACGAAGCGAGCCCCCGGCATGAACGAGTTTCACATTCATAATGAAGATTAACCGGCCCGTTTTGGCACTGCTTTGTACTTGCTACACTGTTCATACTATTGAGCAAGTACTGCAGTTACAGCACTAATTAGAAAGTGTGTATATTTAATGCGGAGAAAATGTAGTATTTTTTTTAATTATTCAAGAAAAGTTAAATTATAAACATTTTATTTATTTCTTTTCGGAGCGGAAATGGATATAAAAAATAACAAGTACTTACTTCATTAGGAATATGAATGAGAAAACTTGTCTTGTTAATATGCCGAGAGCTCCTAGAAACTTAACTAAAATACTGAAGGTAATTTATTCGTACGTTTGACAGTTCACAAAATTAGACAAAACTAGTTCGAAGTTCTGAACAACAAAAAGTGCAATTTACTTTTATAGCGTGACCGAAACTTTAATGTTATTGGTGACGTCACCGCCCCAATTTGTGTTTATTTCCGTCACTGACAAAAAACCGCGTGCCGAATCAGACAATTTGATTACTTTGGAATTTGGGGCTCGAAAAGTCCCTAAAATAAACAACAGAGATATATTTTCCGTATCGACATTCCCTAATTTGTAATTACAGGAAGTTTGGATATAGGTTCAATAAAGTGGCCGATGTTTCGATAAGTACTTAAATTAGCACGGCAAATGAGTAATTTAGCCAAACCCGGCGTCGAGAGGCTCGCGCGTTATAATGAAGTCGATCAAATTATGTATTTCCGCTTTGTTTAACGCGTAAATTTTGCATAGTAATTAGTGATATTGATATTGTACACGATTTGCGTGCTCCAAATAATCGGTGAGTGTGTTGGTTCTGGTTTGTCGAATATCTAAATTAGGAATTAATGAGATATGTTTTTAAAAAACTTCGATGACTTTAATGTTACGAAAACAGACGAGATTATTAATTATGTTTATTTAGGTATGTGTTATCACAAAGTATGATGGCGGCGCGTATGATGGTATCATAAAAAATAAAACTTCTGACTAAATACGAATCAGTCTTATATTTATATTTACTTCGATTACTTGTCTTTTTTTGAGTCTATGAAAATGAGTCTGCTTCTAATAGTATATTGATTCAGTTTTCAAAAACTAATAAAATATTTTATCTACTCTCATGTAAAAATCCAATTACAAAATCCAAATCGGTTTTATATTGGCACACTTTATACACGCATGTACATAAAATTAAAATTAAACTCATTATAGTACCGCTATCTTTTTTTATTCATTAAACTAGTCTATGGTTTTAGGCTGAATACGAAAAAAAAAGGCGCACGCATGCGTTCTGAGACGCGCTGAAATAATTGCGTTCCGAATCACTGTCAGCCATACATTTTTTTGCTTTTCTGATCGCTGACAGCAGCGCTGAAAGTCTGATTCGGAATGCACCCAAAATGTTGTCTGTGGAGCGCCCGCTTTAGCGCATGCGTAGTGATATGCTGGCTGGGTTTTGGTTGGTTCTGTGGTTTTGGCGCCATTCTAGTTTTTTTGTACTGAATTTGGTAGAAATATTGTTATTTTTGCGTAATAATGTCCGATAGCAGTGTTTGTGAAGAGAATTTGATTCCGCCCGATATTTTAAATGCGGCGACGAAAATGCCTCATAATCTTTTACCAGCAAAGTCGAGAAATATATATCGCACATGATAAACAGTACAGTATTAACTCAAAAAAAGAGGCTTTTGAGTTATTTATTTATTCAGATTCCTGATTTTTTTATCTACAAATTGGTAAAACAGTCATATTTCTTAGTCACTTGGGTCAAAAATAGATGGCGCTTTATTGCTGTCTTGCTTGTTGATGTCGCCCCTACTCGCCTCCTGTAATATAGTCGCATCTAACTTCATTCAGTTGCCGCTCAGGATTCGTCGACGCCACATGTTATTTTGTGTATCATTACAAATTAATACACAAATCTGGATAAAATTTAAAAATGTGAGTATGTAATAGCGTATTAACTCTAAATTAATACTGTATTGCCTGTCAAATATTTAATCAAAATTAAATTTATTTCGAGTTACTACTGTAATGCCTGATCTCTTTTATTATTTTTTGGAACTACTGATGTACTATTTATAAATTAATACCATAATGCACTAAAATTGTTTAAGATAATACTGTATTGCAGATTTTAATCACCGGTATGAATGCGTTTATTTCGATATACTACCTTATGTCACACCTAAGACGATAAGTTTTGCTATCAGTTTTGCCATGATTTTGCGATTCGGGTATAACCTACCGTATAACCTGCGGACTTTTATATTAACTAGTTGCTTAAAATTAAGATCCATATAAAAAACTATTACTTAAAAACAATTCACGACTCATGGAAATGAATAACGCTAGCATGAAACCTATTATAGCATTTTTGTTTTAGTATTAAGTTTCGACATGAAGTAGTTTCCGTTTGACAACATGAACCGGAATAAAACAACATTTAAAATCCTAATGGCTGTGAACAGCAACGACAAGGAGTCGGGAGACGGGTCTAATTCTGAAAACGGTTCTGCAAAGGATCCATATGAATCTTCGGATGATATCGACGCTGACCCCACGTTTGTGCCAGAATATGATAAATATCCAGCAGCTCCTCTTACCAAAGAATCTTCAGGCAGTCAGCTCACATGCGAATACCTATCCTGCACATCGGATGTTTTTGCGGCTTGCAGTAAGTGTAGCAGTTATCTTTGTTGGGATCATTTTGATGATTATGAATCTTATAATAATTGTTCTCATCATCAGACTTTGAATAGTACTTGCGAGCTAATTGACATTACTTTAACTAATAGGCAGGATGATAACATTTCCACCGATAAAACGTTGACTGATCTGAATAATGTCGAGTTCACCGACATGGTTTTGACTGATCTTACTGCTGTCGAGTCTTCTAATAATTATGGTTTATGTGATACATCAATTCCAACAAACAATTCAAAATATCAGCATTGTGAGTATGAAAAATGTATTGAAAACGTTTTCAGCACATGTATGCAATGTCAAGGATTTCTCTGTGATTCATTTTGTAATTCTATGCCTAATTATTAAAAACTTTGTAACCGTTTTAAAATGTGTACTTTAAACTAGAAAAAGTACGGGTAAGCAGTATAATGCTAATGATTAACTTTTTATTTTTGTTTCGTTATCTTGATCTGTATTGCAGTAGTTGCTACTCAATGATTCAGTATTACATTAGATAGTTTATATTTAATTAAACATTGTGATACTAAGATAAGTCGTAATAAAGACTGCCTCATTGATATTTTTGTAAAATGTTGATTAGTATTATGTTATTGATACCAGTTTATAAGACTTAGTACTTCTAATAAAACACTTCCAATAAAAAATAAATATTGAGTATAGTATTATTTCATTTTAAAACTAAGATAATTAACATAATGCGTACTTTAAAACAGGTAATAGGGTAGTAAGTAACAAATGATTTTTAGTTGCGTAAGCAATACAGTATTAACTCTAAGTGGTTCTGAAAAAAAGCTTATAACATGCAAGATATTAGCCTGAAAACCATAATTTTTACATTATGCAAAGAAGAAGAATGTAGCTTTACAGTATTACCCGTATGAGACTTTAAGAGAGTAAGAATTAAGAGATATGATTTTTCAAATCTTTAAAACGCTGTATCTCAAAACAACACTTTTTGAGTTAATACCATGCTGTTTATCATGTGCGATATGATAAATGCTATGAAGATTTTATGGAATGGAAAATGCAAAAAAAGGTACTTCATTTTTGTTCAACACCAATGTATGAGAGTAGATAAAGTAGTGTATGAAACTGCACATAACTAGAATAGAATAGAATAGAATATACTTAAAACCTCCGGCCTACGGCTCGGTTTTTAAACAGACTCATGTTTTAATACCCCTCATTATGCAACAGTTTCATAAACTACTATTAATCAATTTGTAAACGATTGTTATTGAAAACTGAGCAGCCCCCTTCCTTACATATTTAAATAAGGGGCCCAGCTCTGTGGTTAGGACGTTACGATCGTACAATATTCGCCTTCGATGCTATGACAGAATCAAAGCCTTATTAAATTGGCAATAGTTTAGGTGTTAAAGCAACTAGGAATACCACCACACTACATCATAGAAGAGTTTTACAAAAGGTCCACGTGTAATAATTCAGCGTTCAAATCTCGATAAATCTCGTAGGCGCCGCCGTAACGAGCTCACTGCGGCGTACTCTCTGCGGATACGTATTTTATTGGATTCACTGAAACGTTTTTCAACCCTGGAGGATTATTTACGACCGTCTGGGCTGCTGCAGAAATGCAGATGGACACTGCTTTGCTTCACTTAAGCGGTTTCTACCTTACCTCCTTCTACTGCGTTTTCGCGTACTAAGTCGTATGTTTTTTAACAAAACCAGAGTGAACTTAATCAACTAAATTCAACTTGATTATGTTTGTAGTCCGTTTAAACTACTTACGTCCATAAGGTATCACAAAAAAACAGCAACTTTTACTTCTATTAATGTAAAATAATTTAAAACACCCCAATTTATTAATTTTGATGAATTAAAATATTCGACTGGATTTTATGTATAGTTTAGTTATGTGTAAACGGATAGTCTTTAAATAATTTCTAAACCAAAATTATAATCTAAATTTAGGTGCTTTCTTTTCTACTGCGAAATTGAATTCATTCATATTCATATTCATATTAATTTATTGCATTCAAATGGTACACATTATGGTCTTACATTAAAAAAAGATTCACATTTGATACCTCGTAAGGTGTTGCACTATATATGTTGTATTGTAATTAAAACTTAATTAAATTAAATTGCAATAAAATTATCAAATAAAATAAAATGTTAGTACTAAAATATTACATGCTGCCACAAACCTTAATCTATTATTGTTAGTATTTTAAATTTAATATAAAATGAAACTATTATTATTACCATTAAACAATACAATTCATCGGTATAAATTTTAAAGCTTTAAAAGAAATATTTTATACAGCTTGACCATGAGATCGATATTTATAATGTTAGGTATGTAATTAATTATGTCTATTATGTAAAAATAAGATAAAATACAAAATAAAATTATGTCAAATTTGTTTTTGTTTATATTAATAGTATTTGTTTATAGGGATATTAATGCTCAATTTGGTTTAGAAAATTGTCAATTTTATAATAACATTTTTGTACGAGATATTCTTTTAGTTTAAATTGGAATGTTTTGTATCTTTCTAAAGACTTTATACATTCCGGAATCGCATTGTATATTTTTACTGCCGCGTAGTAGGGACCCTTCCGATACATTTCCATCTGTGTCTTTTGTATATCGAGATTGTAAATATACTTTTTCCTTAAGTTGCGCATTTATTGCTTAGTGCCTCAAGATAATAGAATTCGCGGGTTTTGCAGAGGCGTGAGAGAGGCTGTGGTTTTGGTTGAATGCACTCTCTTCCTGTTTCTATATTAGGGTGAAATGGACATTAATTAATCGAATGCTTACCTACATTTAGTCAGAAATGAAATTAGAAAGGGCCTTAAAAATAGGTTTAGAATAGCTAAGCTTTTATGCATATAACTAGAAAAGAATAAAGTATATTCCATTCTATTCTAGAAGTACTGGATGGTTCATTGTAAGCCAAACACAGTTTCATTAAATTTATCGTAGGTAGACAAAATGAAATTCGAATCATATTCAATAACTGTAATTTCTTCTTCTAACCCAATTGTCTGATTGAAATTAACCCACAGACAGGTAGATGTTTATACGATTAAATTAGTACACGTTCTTAAAAATCAAATTACATAATTTAAAGATCCCACTCAGTGGTATTTCTTTCCACCTAAATGATACCAAGCTTTCTTCCTAATACAACTATTGTCGCTGATATTAAGCCGGCACAGGTGGGCAGTATGATTAATTGTCCCCAAGCCGCGACGCTGCGGCCAACTATTTATCTGAGCCTCAAGTCGCGCGCCGATCGGTTCTAAATCCTCACAGGGATACGGATTTGCTTGTCCACGTAACATGTGTTTAGTTTGGCTTGTTATTTAGTTCACGTGAAGAAAATTTTTAAAAAAGATAGTAATGTTTGTTAAATTAAACGAAAAAATACATAGTTAAACCGCAATAAAGTTTTTATAGTGGGGGCTAACTAAGTCACAACTAGTTATAAAATTCACTCAAGCAAGACGTCATACGCTTTCAACTCAATACATCTCCGTATTTTTTTATCTATAATTTTTTGATATCTAACCTGATAGACAAAAAAAAGTCATCATCCCTCGTAATTTTTCAAAAATGCTTTACATCTTTTAGGCACTAGGCTTCTACTTATCAAATAGACAACTTTAAAGTTTATTCATTCATATATTTAAATTGTCTCTTTATTCGGCATTAATAAAAAAAAAACAAAGTATCGTAATGAAAATTTTAAATTGGCCTTACTTTGTTTTTCTTTCAGTATTCTTTCAATCTTATCGAACAGGTTTTTCCTACGACACTAAACAATAAAGTACGTTATCTGAAATAAAAAAGTGGTTGCTTAGATTTCCAAGCGAATATATTTTGCGTACTCCATCGCCTTTTAGAACCAATATGCGTATTTCATGCGTTTGATGTGGCGTTTCCGTAGCGCTTTCGTGATCGTAGCACTGTGCTACGAACAGCTACGATCTACGAAAGTCTACGACGCGCCATGCGAAGCTAATAAAGGCACGGAAGAAAATGTTTACACTTGTTCATCACGACAAAGGAAGGGAGAATGTTTATTTAGAAACGTTTAAACGCTTTAGATGAAAAAGAAATCGACCTTTCATTTTAGATGAGTGGGTTGGTGTTCATTTACTTTGTAAGGGATACGTTGTAATAAGCTTTTTATAGAATTTTAATGGTAATGTAAAAGTTAATAATACATATTTCCAATGGTACTTCTAAAATTCTTGTGTGAACGTTCTTTCTAAGAGTGTTATTGTTACGATCATGACGCATCTTTCGGCTGAGATGATGACGTACGTAACAAAATTAAAGCTGGAAATCGGTTAATATTATTTGAATGTGTGAACGTTGGAGGTCTAGTGGCTAGGGCTGCTACTTCCGTCCGGGAGACGTGGTTTCGATTCTAACCACGTAGCAATGTGTTTTTGAATTTGAAATTCATATATACGTTTATTCGACGCCATAAAATCATATGACGAAAACATCGTGATGAAACCTAGACACTTCTGTGTGTGAAGTCGACCAATCCGCACTGGGCCAGCGTTTTTGACTAAGGCCTAATTGCCCTAATTCAGGGTAGGCTCGAGCATTTAGGTGGGGACGTACATGAGCTGCTGTTGGTGTGTGATCATAATTTCAACAATGCCATATCCATAATTACGTAACAAGCTGACAGTCACTTCATTAGTTAATCGGCCTGTAATACTGTCTCTAAAGCAGGATGATAGACTACCGGTACATAATCCAGCGTTGCCTTTAAGGCTATATAGGTACCTATAAATCATGCCAATATGTCAAGATAACCTATTAAGCTGTAACAAATGAAGCCTAGTAGTGACTTAAATAGGTATCTGATGCTATGGATAATTAGTTGCTACGTTGATGTTTTAATACTTCACCCAGTAAAATGTTAAGCAGTACTTCGATTAGTTAATCTGGAATTATTGCAAACATTTCACTAAATCTATATATAACGGCCTCTTCAAAAAGAAATAGAGCAAACTAAGACTTAGAATGTCCCTAATTTGTTTAGAATATTGCTAACTGGATCACCAGATCTTTTCGATTATCTACAAAAAATAGTCGTAACATGAGCCACTCCAGAGGAGTATGGCGGCTCCAAAACTTTGATGTCCATAATAGAAAGAAGCTACCAGTACCAGTTGCGGCGATGATAGCTGGTCTAGAACAGTTGCTGAAACCCAAAGAGGGGCAAGAGGGGCTCGGGGGCTTGCCCAAAGAAAAAAAAACTATACCCAAAAGTAGTTAGACTGATGTCAACAATGAGTGGAAGGAGCCAAGCAAGAAGAGCGAGCGTAGGGGCCGGCGACCTTCGATCAAAAGAATTGAAGTCGGCAACCACCGCTTAGGTCCAATCGTTTAATCATAAACTGCAAAAAAATTGAAAAAAGAAACAATAAAACTGTCATTTGTTAATTTATTTTTTCAACCATAAACGCATTTTTTCGTTTCGGTTCCCGTCTTAATTTAATTTGGGAACCGGTACCAGCAGCGGAGGTACAGCCTATTTGTTGTATTTGGGTGTATCATTACTCATCTTTTGTGTAAGGTATAATAATTTTAATGTTAACGATCTCCTAATAGATTTTGTTTGAGCCGAAGTCTTCTGTTAAAATAGAATATAGCGAGTTACCTAGTCGACATTCTATAAATAGCGTTTAACTATGAAGTATCTTTGTATTATTATGTATCCAAGGGAATTTGTTAAATACAATTTTTACTTTACAACTTGTTACTTTTGAGATGAAATAGGGAAACAACTCATTGAAACAGTGACATAATTACTGTGAATACAATTTATTTGTTCCGGAATCCATCACCCAAATTTTATTCTACATTTGAATATATTAACCAAATCTTCTTTTCGCATCTCTACTTGTCTTTTTATTGACTTCATAATGAATTAGAAGCAGAATGTGAGTACAGTTATTTCGGCTCACGTAGGTATTTCGAGAGTTCTCGTCCCGAAATAATTGGGCAGTCAAGCTAGAATTTGTATAGGTATATCCCAGGAAGCCCGATCGGCGGCGCCCCTTGCGGCCACCTCGCCGGACAAGCTATAAATACCACCCGAAGCTGAGCTATTAATCACGGGCCTGCAACTGCACCTGGGACTCGAAATTCTAACAAAAACTAAACGTTAAGGTTTTGGTATGGATATATTAATTTTTCTGCAATATCTTATTTTTAGAATTTTCGTTTATTTGTTTTTTTTTACTATCTGTATGTATGTTTGTACGCGCATCATGCTACAACTTCTGCACGAAATTGGTTTTCACATTTTGTAATGCTGGAAGGAAGTTATCTTAAATCTCTCTGTGGGGACTTATATGAGTTGTTGATGATGATGATGATGATGATTTTCTTATATTAGTGTGGGTTGTAAAGTCGATAACCGACCACTGATTGACATTTTAATTAAAAAATAATTCATGAAATTTTTTTTTTTTTTTTTTATTGTTTTTATTTCTTTCTGCAATCAGTGCAATCACTATAAGCAGAATATTTGTGAGCGGATGTGACGTGAGAGACGGCTCCTCCCATTGGAGGGCTCTTCTCTTATTTAGCTGACTGACAGCGGTCACTGTCTTTCTGGAATTCATGAAAATACTGAGAAATAAATTCTAAAGGTTCTCTTAATAGATGACAAAATTCAATATTTGTCTCCAAGGCTTCAAATAGAACCTAAATTAAAAAGTTAATCCAATTCAGAGGTTTTTAAAAGTTTCAATCGACAAAACGTCTGCTCTTTTATTTCATCCAGTCAAGTTCAAAATCTAGATTATTTCGATGAAAAATAGAAGGTCTTTATAAAGGTATTTATTGTTTTGACTCGCAATGAAACTAAGAACCAGAAAATAGAAAAAAAAAAACAATTAATCGGCTTACCACAATGTTAATTATTGTTTTTAATAGGTCAATTTAAAATGGTTGCTTGTTTATTTCCTCACTTATTATTCTATTTTAAGAGTCCTTGAAAGTCTGTTCGTCGTGAATAATGATTAATAACGGGGCTGTTTATGGAATCGAGGTCGATCAACAGGGCTAAGACCGCATATAAATCACCAAAGAAACGTAAAGCGATATCTATTGTATTCAAGCACGGGGTGGAACAAGATTGGTTACTTTAGCCTAGAGATCTATTGGTCTTGACGGTTTTTGGCGCCATCTTATCCTATTTGAGGTACAAGGAATTACAGACCTACGTGGTCTTCTTTTTTATCAAATATAAGCGATGTATTTTCGTCAAAAATGCCTCTAGCCGTTCACTATATGAGCTCCAGAATGGATGATGAATATTGATAAAATTGGCCATTGTATGTATAAATAAATGTTATATTCAAGTAATAAAAATAGTGTACCTAAAGTTTGGTCAAACTATCAGATATATAAACTTATCTACTCTACGAAGACCTCCTCCACTTTTTTAATTCATTATCAGACAATTAGTCACAATGTTATCGATATATAGAGTCATCTTTTATGTTCCTTAGGGAATGGTGGTAAGTTTCATGGACGTTCAATTTCATAGACATTCCGGAGAGTGAATTTTTCTAAGAATTAAAATATTACCTAGCATCTTATTGATTACGAGATAAATCGAAAATCTAGCGTATTTAAATGCTTTATCCACATTAAAACGCTCTATAGTCTTTATAGCAATGGTAACCACAACAGGAGCTAACATTTACAGTTTGTGCTACTTTTGATCACAACTGCCGGCCACTGAGGCTGCTACCGCAAGTTGCGTGTTTGGGAAAATGCCTTAAGTAATCTAGAGTACATTTAGTAGAGCTGAGAAAACAACTGTCGCCACTAAGCTTCTTACTCGAGGTGGATGTGTGTGAAGCGATTAAAACATAATTTACATGTGTAAGTACCTAACTGTTTTTGCTTGCGGTGGGAACCCTTTTAGGTGTAAAGCGCTGCGGTTTTTGTTCACATGCCACATTAGCAGGTTCATCGCACGGTACTTGTTTGTTGAACAGAGTACCGCCTCGCGCCGCTTTACCTACTTTGTGGTACCAAGTTCAAAAAGTAGCAACCTTGATGTATAGGAATAAATAACATTTTCTTTGTTACTTACATTTAAAAAACCTCCCAGCATTCCTCTTTTATTTAGACGAATGTCTGTGTAAGATATTATAAGGTTACCTATATCTTTATTGTTATTTTGAAATAATATTACATTCGCATTTTTCTATTGATCTCTAACGACTTTGCTTTTCAATTTAGAATTCTCAAGAGTCAAAACGAATAAATTTCAACTTTAAAGTACCCGCCAAAAAGAAAAAAGGGGGAGTTTAAATCACTTCCTACTTTTCATCCGTAAACAAACTTGGTATGCACAGATGCGAAAATCCAATAGTACTAGGGGACAAAACCCTAGAGGGGTCGATTTCCCCAAAGTCACGAAATACAAAATTCATTGATATTGCCGTTTTCCAAACTAAGGGGACCATACTTAGAGACAGACATAAATATCCCCTACTTTACCGTCTTTAAGTTACCTATTTTAGATTAGTTTGTGCCCGCTGGTTTGCTCGCGTAATCCACGTGAAAGGAGGTTTTTAAGAAACAATTTATATTGTGGATCATCAGAATTGGAAATATTTGTAGGAGTCGAGGAAATATAAAATTAATGGTACAAATATCAAATAAAAAGAGAAATAAATTCAAACAACAGTAAAATGTAGTGCTACCATACCCTTAATACTGGAATCATATCAGAAACGGTCTTATTATTTTTATGCTTATTAACATTGATAGATCGATATCTCAAAATTCATAAACACTCGTAAGCGGCATCGGCCATAATACATATTAAAAAAAACATATTTAGATATTTCAAACTTAAAATTCGGTTATTACGTATATTACAATAAAAGTTATCTTTTTGACATGTAATAAAAAACTTTAACTATTCGTGAGGAAAGATTAGTTTTCGCCGACTCGACTCGAACTGCGCACGTCCGTGTCACAATTAACCTTACACTTGGCACGACATAGACATAAACGGGTACTTACTGTGTAATAATGTTTCCTTCATTCCACTAAAACGGCAATTCTGCCTAGTTGCCTTCATCTTATAGCGCAATCTCTTTATTGAAAATGGTTAAAAATGTTTTTAATTTTTATTTAAAGTTTTACAAAACGTGAAGTTAAGAGATCGCAAGTCCATCCTCGTAACATAAAAAGAAATAACCCCAAAAAGAAGTCCACATGCTTGCTTTATAAGCACTGGATAAGTTTTTTTTTTATTCCAAAATTAAATTACTAAAGATATAAAAATAGATAGAATAGAAGTGGTACTTAATATGCGCCACTTCTATCCGTTCTACATCACGCAGTTCACATTTCAGTTCAGTTTTTCGAGCGTAATTATTGACTGTGCTATACTTATAATTAAAAGAGTTCTATTTAATGCCAATTGTCTAAGGAACCGATTATGATGTATTATACCTCTTTTAAAGAAAGGCCATAAAACACAAAAGAATGCATGGTAAAGAAAATTTTACTATTTTTTTTTTCAACAAGATTAGTATGTTTTCAGTTTAAAATTTTGTAAAGGATTGTGTTTTTTTCATCAAGCATATTTCCTTTAAGTTTTATGTTTAGGTAGATATTAGGTAGCAATTAAATATAGTCTATAAAACATTACTTTTTCATAAAAGATGTATGTAATGCGTACTTGTACAACTTTTGGTAAGTAAACCTTTTCCACCGCTTTCTTTTACATGCCCATGAACCCTATAATTTAGCTTACATTTTGATCTTTCCAGTTTACAGCTATTTAGTCAACGAATCAAAACTAGCAAGTAAGTTAATAAACTAACATTTTTATCAGATCCCCCAGGATTTCGAGATTTGAGGTTATGACCTGCGGCTAGCGGGGTGAGCAGGGTGAGCGGGGTCATGTGTGAGGAACGTGACTGCTCGTGGACATCACCAGCATGTAATTAACTGCCCAAAGAGTATTTTATGTAATAAAACATATTATATATTATTTTATTTTAGGTTGAAGAAATTCAGCTGAATAAAATTTTACTCAGTGAGAGCTAACGTAATAAAATGTACTGTAACGTGCGTCCTTTGCGTTCCGCGCGCTGCTTAGCTGTTCGGTGTTACTGGCCATAGTTTCACCGCATCTTTAAGAAATATAATATACGAAGCCCCAAAATAAATAGCCAGAGTATCTTTATTTCGGTGTTATTATTTGTGTATGAGGTCTCCACCTCGCTATATAGTAGAACTTGTGTTACTGCAAACCACAAACTAAAAACTATTAAAATATTGCTCTTTTGCAGATGAAGTTGCCAGACTTTGTTAATACATGGATCTATTTAGGTGCCTATGTAAGCGTATTCAAATTACTTTTGAATGTTTTTGTGTCCCACATACATCAGCTGTTCAAACTTATATAAACTTCATGTTAAGGAATTGGAACTACCGGTGCTGAAAATCTAAATTCGTAATAAAGCTGCAGCGCTTCGTCTGAGCAAGAAAATTACACACAGATAGGTCGCGAAGCAACCCTCGCGCCTCGGAGTCGATTACGACAATGCTAATAACATTTGTTTGCCAACTTCCCAAACTTGAAGCTCGGCGCTCTGTTTACTTCAATACGTACTTTGTAAACACTAAATCTACAAACATACGATTACATATCAAAATATGTAACAAACTATCTGTGAGCCTCCTTTTAGTGGAAAAATACCTATCAAATCAACATTATCTTTCTTCACGACTGAGACTGATTTCGTCAGTATCGATCAATTTCTATACTGTCAAATTTCAACGGTAGTTATCTTTATTTGTTCTATTTAAGAAGTTTGATGTAATTTACTGCTAATTTGTCTATTACAAAACTTTTTAATTTTTTACCTCAATAATTATTGTTAGTTGTTCACAGCCGTAACTCAGTAAAAGCTTTTTCCATCGTATTGAAATTATAACTTTCTTTCATGTCATTTCTGAACACCTATAAATAAATATTATTTTTTATTTCGTAACATTAGGGAGGCGATGGGATCACCGCAGCTGACGGCGTGAAACACCGCGAGTTAAGTCACTTCATTCAAACTTTTCCCAATTTCAAGCCGAACTTTTGTTTAACATAAAAGTTGTTTTACTTAAAACCTTTTTGTTTGCCAAGATGCGGTATAATTGCGGCTAATAATAATCCCAGCTAAGCTCCTAAGTTAGAAAGCTTGGAACTGCAAGTCACTTTGCGCGCTCATTTTAATACAACGTTAAGTGAGTTTCTCGAAATCGTCGTCTAGTACGAGTAAATTAGAAAATAAAAAAGGTTGAAAAAATTGGGGAGCCCCTAAGGGGAATTAAGATTAGGTCGGCTTTGGGCATTAATATCAGAGAGAACGCGGTCTGCGGGTTAAATAAATGAAGTGACTAATAATTAATTGGAGTTTCACCCTATTTTCCGTTTGGTGACAATTAATTTCCGGCGCTAGCGGGAAAAGAAACCCTTATCAGAGCGTTTCGCACTCGTTCGGGACAGAGCGCGGAGTGACAATTAGACCCGTAACTCTTGCTACAAAAACATTACCCTTCTTTTGACCTCGCGAGTAAAAACAATGGCGAAGTTGCAACCCTCCCAAGCGTTGACGTTACAATATGTTTAAGACAGAACTCTCTATTAAGTGGTACAATTTCGCGTTACGTAAATTTTTATCGATGATGATAGTGTCTTCATAGGTGTTTATTAAAAAATAATCATGTAATTTAAGTCCTACTTGTAGAGTAAATTTTACTGGAAAATAAATTTTTGCCATGACTGATTTGTCTATACCATAAAAATAGCAGCAATTAACCGAAAACTACAGCAAATAGAACAGAACTGATTGCTTATCTATCAAACATTTTTTATATTAACTTATAGAAGAAGACAACTAATGAACATAATTAAAAAGTTCTAAAAGAATTCGTTATATGCTGAGAAATTATATTTCTGCCTCGTTCCCAGAATATAAAACAAAAGAAAAGCCAGGCTAAGTTGAGTCACTTTTCATACCTAAAAATGTGCAGAAACAGCATATTCCTTGCATTTTCCTCTGCTAGTCTCAGCGTTCATATTCTATTCTCGCACACGGCGGCGTTGACATCGCTTTAAATCTCATCGTAGTTTCTGTACTGTTCCTAAAACTGTGGGTATTTTCAACGATTTGTCATAGCGTCCACGACGACGTTACGACGGACTTGCTTATACGGAACTACAAGTTCTCTAAAAACATGACATTATTACAGAAAAATAGGGATAATAACAAAAAATAATAGAATTGTCATAATTTATAGATAAATAGGTGCGATCTTGTAGGTATTTTTCGTTACAATCTTGGATGATGAAGATTTATTACAATCTCTACGATGATGACTCAGCTACTCAGATACGATCTTGACAAAATACTTCAGTTTTACCAAACCTGAACATAAGTAAACTAAATAAAGCACATTAAAATGAATTGATGGTCAAACATCATACATCTCAAGACCAAAACAAAGCTTGCCTACCAAAACAACTACAAGTATATAGTGCGAGTCATTTGTGATTAGACAGACCTTCAAGTGCAGATTTGGTATAGCAATAAGCGAGATCATTTTTCATGCGGTTCATTCGGGCGGCCCAGTGAGCGATATAATAAATCATGTTGCCAACATAGCGACGATATTATTTAGTCCGGTCCGGTTTATCCGTGCATGTTATAAACACTGCGGTCGTTATAACAGCCGAATCAGTTCTGGAGAGAAATTCTTTTGTTTTCGCGCAGAACAATGCTGCGAGTTTCATAACACGTCACTAGCGTTTGTTGAAGACTTCTACTTTTTCTTTGGTCATATTGTTTATATATTTCCAGGCATGCAGACCCCAACATTAATTTTATTATTTGATGTTTTATTTATGTTTACTAGCGGTTCGCTCGTGCTGTGTAAGATTTTCCCGTGGGAATAATACTTTTTCCCGCAAAAGTATCCTATGTGCCAGGTTACAAACTATCTCCACTCCAAATTTTGGTAAGTAAATCTAAATCCGAGGAGTAAATTAAGCGTGAAAGCGGACCAAACATCCAAACATCTAAACATCCAAATATATTTTCACATTTATAATATTAGTGTGATTATTCAAGTAGAAAACAAAAAGTTTCTCTTTGAAAAGAAAAATCTTATATGTCGCAATTCACAAATGTGAACAATTCACAAAGCTTTCGAAGAATGCTTAGTTTAGGTAGATACATATATACCTATACAGTGGACTTTGATCTTGAATAGAATTTGCGAGAAATACAAGTTTCATCTACAAAACACTACGAAGAAAATCTTTCACATTCACGTCTGTAATGTACTTAGTTCCCCCATCTAACAGACTTCTTAAAAATACTGTCCTGCCACGTCAACCGAGACTCCCTTACCCGCAATGTTTTGAAGATACGCATGTTGCATAAGAAGCACTTCTAAAATCAGGCCTAAGCCACAAAACGGCCTTCGGGCTTAAAGTAACGGAGGGGTGACTCAAAAATGGCCAGAGGTGAAAAAACTACACCGCGTAATGTGATTTGATTAAGATAAAGACGTGGGCTGATATTGAACTCCGGAAAAGATGCCAAATGGTTTCTGGCTACGCTATTCGTATAAGGAAACAAATGTATGAATACTGGGAGGGTGCGGTTAAAGTGGTATTTTTTATAAGAGATAGTGCAATCATTTTACAAAATATTGATTGTTTATAACCTCCGTGGTCTTTAAAAGCTGTCTTTTTTATTTTATGAGCGAGTTTAAAGTAGACTTATTTGAAATCGGTCATTCACATTGGGATTTAAAATTCATTGAAAAACCAAAGCTCCCGAATAGCAATATTACTTGGCTTTTAAAATTCATAGAAAGGACTAAAGCAATAGCTTTAAATGAGAGAAATTAAGAGTCTTGGAGAAGAAACCTAACAATAAAATTGTCGTAACAGATTTCCAACCTTTTCTTAGAAAGCGGGCATTGTATCATTTGTGAAGTCAGAGAATGCGATTCAATTAACTAATGGACGGTTGTAGCGAAAACACAGACTCAGTATAAATAAATCACTTTTAAACTCTCTCATATAAAAAAAAATCGATGGTAGGAAGTACGCTTGCCTGAAAGCACACGATCAAATCCCACCACAGATGCCCATAAAAAATAATATAAGTAATGTCATTTATCTAAAGTAAACATTTATATAAACAATGTATAGGTAATTATATCACTTGTCTGATACACAGGTCAATATTGGATAGAAATCAAAAATCGTTAAATCGCTTAACATGATTGAAAAAAACTAATAATAATTTTAATGTACCTATATCATGATTGTCAGTCGGTCTCCGGATGAACTTGGACAAGACTAAGTTCATGTTCAACGAATTAATCATTCCGGAACCGATCTCCTGTTCAAGAATATGTCTATTTCGGGCAGACATGCAGTTGGGTAGAGACAACTTCGAGCGTGAAATCGCAAGAAGAGAATTAGGCTGGGCAGTATTTGGGAAACTGTGTCATAATAATATGTTCTCCTCGCCACTACCGCAACGCCTGAAGAGCAGGGTGCATAACCAGTGTGTCATACCCGTTTTGACATTACGGAACCGAGACGTGGAACATGATTGTGAAGCTGACTAACCAATTACATGTCACTCAGCGAGCTATGGAAAGATATGCTTGGAATTTCGCTACAGGATAAAATCCGAAGCAAAATCATCCGCAGAGGACCAAGATATAGTTGATATCGTCCAGAAGTGTAGCAAGCTGAAGTGGCAATGGGCTGGCTACGTCTGTCGCAGAACCGATGAGCGTTGGAGCAGACGGGTTCTCTAATGGAAACCACGTCTCGAGAATCGTAGTGTGCTCCCCCCCCCTGCCAGGTGGACTGATGACCTGAGGAAGGTCACTGGCGGTGGCTGGATGAGGAAAGCGGGTGATTGTGCGGTTTGGCGTGCCCTTGGGGAGGTCTACGTCCAGCAGTGGACTGCAATAGGCTAATTGATTGATTGATATCATGATCCATTCTGTAAGTCTTTTGGCGAAGTATACTGCAGATATAATTTGATTATTCGTTTATTTTTATGTTTTCTTCAATAAATCTTTTTGATGCCTCTATTTTCTTCAAATCATAGAAATACCAAAATATGATAGAAAAATAATTCTTATAGAGTAGTTTTTTTACACAAATACAATGGTTTAACTTTTTGTAGTCATAATAATATACATACAGGGTGTTCAGTCCAGTATCGTAATCCACTGGAATTTCTTCCCGGGAAAATATATGTTTATTAATTGTTTTTTTTCTGTTACATTACATTAGTTCACCACTTTTCTGCAAATAAAACCGCAAGAATTAAAAAAAGTGGCAATCTTGCTGTGGCCGGTCATTTGCTGTGCGCGTGCGACATTACGTAGAAGCAGATAATAGAAACCCACTTTCCTTAGTTACCTTAACCTTCCTGAACATTTTTTAATTATCGATTATTTAAGCATGACATATTGATTGCATTACATCTGTTTGTGGAGACCTGGCACTTTATATCCTGTATATTAGTAACGTAAATATATACCTATAAATTATTGTAGTTTAACCTCAGTCAGACCACGTGGTGACGGCGGCGGCGGCGCGACGCGGGCTCGTACACAACCTCAATCTCCCCGTGTTATTTCATTTCACCATTTCAGAGTCAGAGTCGACCCCATTTGTCTTTGTTCCCCGTTTCCTATATTTTTGCACGCAAACTCCATTATCTAATTTAGCTTTGGCTGAATGCCAGGTCGGCATTGTTACTTTCTTTCAAGAAAAAGAGTTTTTTATTTCTTTACATTAAACACCTACACCACATTTATTTCAATTACGTTTTTGAATGAGGAAAGTTGGCGTAAAAAACCTGGTCTATTTTTGGTTACGAAGAGAAATGGATCTAGCTAGAACCAGCTCTTGGATAAAAAAGCAAAAAATTTGTAAGAGAAAGTTGTCGGGTCGTACAATACGGAGGATGTGAAAAAGAGCGGAGTAAACCTTTTCTCGGCAATGGCGCGGAAAAGTTGGAATTTTCTAAAATTAAACAGATTTTAGCCCCCGTTCTCTTACCAGAAATTATTGCAGGTGTAGCGATTCATTAGGAGGAATTATTAATGTTACCGAAGGTACTTGCGCTGCGCAAATCTAACACGAGTCACGAAAAAAGTACTGCCAACTACCCGACGATACTTTTATTAGTATATTATGGTGTCGATTCGACATACGCCCAACTAAACTAAACTTAAAATTAGTCCTGTCACTTTCTATCATTTTTAATTGAAAAGGGACCGAAGATCATCGGTTTTGTTTTTGTCTTTGACTTCACGACTAACTGTCAATTTTAGTGGCTTTTTATTCGACATGGTGTTAGGTAGGCACTAAAACAAGACTAAATTTGACAGTTAGTCGTGAAGTCATAGACAAAAACAAAACCGATGATCTTCGGTCCCTTTTCTATTAAAAATGATAGAAAGTGACAGGACTAATTTTAAGTTTAGTTTAGTTGGGCGTATGCCGAATCGACACCTATATTAAACAATTTGTACCTGAATTTAATTGTAATTTTTTAATTGGACCTGAATTAAAATTAATTTATTATTATGCAATTAGCAAAAAAGAGTATATAGATTATAAATAAGATTGTCTACGAGGGGAGATTAATTTAGAAAGGCTTAAAATTAACTACTTAAATTAGGCTCCAAAAGCAATTTCTTAAGACTGCTAAGAAAGGATGCTCTTTTCATTTTTTAGTTGAAAATTTCCATTTCAACAAAACCATATACCAGATACGACTGTTGATCAAAACTTACTTACACATGTGACATTAACGACTCATTATAAAAAAAAATAAGTAAAATAAAATAAAATCGATAGTTATTAATAATTAGCGGTCCACCCGCGGCTAGCTCGCATTGTGTAATATTTTCCCGTGGGAATAATATTTATTCCCGTATTTTATGTGTTAATTCAGGTTACAAACTATCTTCATTTCAAATTTCATCCAAATCCGTTATGTAGTTAAGGCGTGAAAGAGGAACAAACATCCAAACATCTAAATATCCAAATATATGTTCACATATTTTATAATATTACAAGGGCTGCTATTTATGTATCCGGAACTGGCCACTTACATAAACAATATTTAAAAAGAAATTATAACATTTTAAAAAAGAACTCTTTGGCTGTAAAATAAAGTTTGTTTCATTCATCTGTCAATTGTTTTTACATTGTGGCGCCATTTTTAAAATTAATTGTCTATCATCACCATGGACTCGTGCTATGATTTATTACGACTTTCGGCGTGGATTAACTCAAAAACAGTGCATGGATCAACTTTTGTCGACTTTTGAGGAGGAAGCCCCATCGAAAACCACTGAGTATCACTGGTTAAGTGAGTTTAATCGTGGTCGTCGTATGCTTGCGGACGATTTTAAAGAAAGTCGCCCTAAATCGGCTGTTGTACCACAAAATATTGATGCTGTGCGCGAACGAATAATGCAAGACCGTCATGTTACATATCGCGAGATAGAGGCATTTCTGGGCATTAGTATGACGAGTATTTATAAAATATTACACGAATATATGCTGTAAAAAAATTTGTTCACGTTGGATCCCGCACAACTAAACAGTTGAACAAAAACAGGCTCGTGTTGATTGGTGCAAAAAAATGATAGAAAAATACAAATGTGGTAGGTACATCAAAAGCTGTTCATAATATCTACACAGGAGACGAATCTTGGATATATGCGTATTATCCCGAAACTAAACAGCAGTCAACGGTTTGGGTGTTCCAAAATGAGCCAAACCCAACTAAAGTTGTTCGTGCAAAAAGCACTTTGAAGCAAATGATTGCCTGCTTTTTTGGTATTAGTGGACATGTGGCTACAGTACCACTAGAGAATCGTAAAACGGTTAATTCTGAATGGTACACCACCATTTGCTTGCCAGAAGTCTTTGGAGAAATACGCAAGAACAATCGACAACGAAGAATAATCCTTCACCACGATAACGCCAGCTATCACACCTCGGCCGCAACAACGGAGTGTTTAAATAGTCAAATGATCGAATTGACGGGTCATCCGCCGTACAGTCCCGACTTGGCACCCAACGACTTTTATTTATTCCCAAGCGTGAAGAACAAATTACGTGGACACCGATTTTCGGCCCGGGAAGAAGCCGTTGATGCTTTCAAAATGCACGTTTTGGAGATACCCGATACAGAATGGAAAAAATGCTACGAAAGTTGGTTTCAACGTATGAAAAAATGCATCGATCATCACGGGGAATATTTAATTTTTGAAAAGCAATAAAAGTATATTTGGTTATAGATGTTTGTTATTTTTTGTTATTCCGGATACATAAATAGCAGCCCTCGTAGTGTTATGTGTTGTAATGATTTAAATAATTAAAAATCTCCAATAAATGACAACGTAATTCGTTTAAAAAATAGAGAGAACCCATCTACCTATGATATATTATAATATGCATATTACTAGGATAGAAACATGCCATACATAACAGATCCTATTATCTAAAACTGTAAAACTCTCTAGCAGATTTTGGTATTTTTCTTTCCAATAAGATACCTAGCCAGCAAAATAAAAAGACCAAAAGTTTATTTTAGCCATTATAATCAAACAAAAAACTGTTCGATATACTTTCTTAAACTACCTAATATTCCTACTCAACTTCTCCGACTTGTTCCAATCCCCGGAGTCTATGAATGGTTTGAAAACTGTTCGGAAAGAGTTTTAATTCGAATCTGCATTCAACTCGACTCGGTTTCACTTCGACTGCATTCGGCGGTAGCTCCCCGGTTGGTGATTAAAATAATCATTCTTTACTTTGCACTTTTCGTTTTTCCTTCCCTTTTATATCTTCTGGGGGCTGGTGATTTATTCGTTCATGTAATTTATAGGCAGGCAGGTATTATTTTCAAGGCTGTAAGATATATAGGTAGAGTTAAGACGATTTATTTATTTGTCATATCTTTACAATACCCTAAACTCGGAAAGTGTAGAAATAAGTCTGCGTAAGAGATCTTCCCTTCCTCTAGGAACTTACACGAGTATTAAGATATAATTCTTTTAATTATAATATAAGTAGGTATTTTGTTCTTAGTTACTCTAGTATGTTTTTATTTTTATTTTTCCCTTCTAAACTATTTTACTTGTATTATTGTTTGTTGTTGTGTACAAAATCGGAAAATTAGTTCATATTACACGTTTATTTGATTTATTTTGCACGTGACCCAGTCCTTAATAACTATTGAAGTAGTCAAAGTAGTAGAAATGTAGAGTTCTAGATGGTAATTTTTTCCAACATTACTACATTTTGAAACGGAGAAAAGATGAGTCAGCGATAATAATAGGTACAATTCTGAAATAAAATTATTTGCATTAATAACAGTTTCACAGATCTTTCTACGGCTCTCTATGTTTGAGATGTACTATATCATTATCGTTGTCTAATAAATGGCATTACGTACTCCAGAAAAGCTTCATATTTCTCATACCTCTTATAGCCAGCACTTGGCTAGCTTGGTTTATTTTCGTCGGCAGTTCAGCGTTCTTGTTTACTATCCATCATATTGTTGGGACGTCGTATTTGCCGTGTTCAATTTTAGTTTTCCTATTCGAAATAAAACGCTTCAAAGCATCTGTATTTCTTCAAAAGTTTGGATTCAATAAGTCTTCAGACATTTATTTTGAAATGGAAACCACTTTTGTATTGTGAAATAAATACGTATTGAGAATAAAAATATAAGTTACCATCGCGTACGTAATTACTCAAGCAACATTGTTATTTTGTACGTAGAAAAGACGAAGGGAGCAGCCGTGAACTATGGAACATTTACTAGCTGCGTCAGCCTGTAAAGGCGACCTAATTTAATTCAACTGGAGGATACGTCGCATATAACGGGGCTCAAAGTAAGATGTTTTAATTAAGTCGGAGACCTTGCGATAAATAACTAGCTGGCATGGACGGCACTAATTGCTACTATATTTAATCCGGCAAAATACTACGGGGTCCTGATTTCCATAAGCTTCAATTGTTGTCCCGTGTTTACCTGAACGCACAGACTACTACATTCAAAGACGTCCATGATACAGAACTGACATTCAATTTTTATTAAAGCATTTTATTTTTTATTTATTTGGTAAGTTAACAAATATTTCAATAAAGTGCAGTGAATTAACATTGAAATAAGTCACCAAATAGTAAACTTTCGCGTTACAGTAATTTAGTTTCATTGTAATATTACAATGAAACTAAATATGGATTTACCTATATG
Organism: Carpatolechia fugitivella; assembly: GCA_951230895.1. Classification (NCBI taxonomy): domain Eukaryota; kingdom Metazoa; phylum Arthropoda; class Insecta; order Lepidoptera; family Gelechiidae; genus Carpatolechia; species Carpatolechia fugitivella. Next base: position 8,684,647 of record OX579656.1, on the reverse strand, counting down.
TAGGTAAATCCATATTTTTCCTTTTTTTTTCATTACTTCTTAAGCTCATCCGACTTTTTTGCTTAGCACGTAGCATAAAATTGTATGCTTGCCTCCTAGTTGCAACTAGATAGATGCAAGTAGATTGTTCATTGGATAATGTAAATTTTTTTGTTCTTTTACAAATAAATAGAGAGCAATATTTAGATTTTTGGATGTTGGATGTTTATATTTTTGGATGCAAACATCCGAACAAATTCCGCCTTCACGCTTAAATTAATTAACGGATTGGGATGCAATTTAGAATGGAGATGTTTTGTAACTGGATTGACACATAGGATACTTTTTACGCGAAAAACTCTCATTTCCATGGGAAAATCATACACAACGCGAGCGTAGCCGCGGGTGGACCGCTAGTTTTAGAATTAAATTGTCTATAGAATGCCAACTCTAGTCCTTGCTGTACCCGATTTAGTTGCGATGCGACGTTTCCATTTGTTTATCTTGGTCGACGGTCGCTGAATGAGCAACCGACTTCACTTAGTTTAAATTTATTTTGTACTAAAGGGAATTCTGTAAATTAGGGTTACACTCTACTATTATGCAAGTGTGTATTATAACAATGTATTAAAAAAAAGACAGAAATTTTATGAGTAGAAAATAATAAAAAATGGGTTTTTACCATGTAACAATTTATGTTACAAACAAAGACAGTCATGGTTGCTTTGATACTACTGCGTACACTCAGCCACAGCAACGTAGGTTACTTCCAGTAGATCCAGTATAAATTGACCTATCTATCCATCAGTAAAATAGCAGCTTAAGACCAGTTAAAAATAGTTCGGTGTACCTCGTTTCGTTGTTGACCACACACTTGCTTTGTTTTCAAGAGAGCAAAAAGGCAATCTAATTTTAGAATGACTCCTTTGTAAACATCTTTATTTTTCTAGGAAAAGCTGGCGAAGGGTTTTTTCTTAGAGACGGCGCGGCGCGGGTGCAAGCAAAATGCAAAGCTTGCACTCGGTGGCGGAAAAGCTTTTTAACTATTTTTCCACTTAACATTGTTACCTTACAAACGAAGTCGTGAGGAGTGTACAAAATACGGTTTTAAAGCGCTTTTTTATGGCCGATGGCGATTTTTATGTTGCTGGAAACAAAATAGATACTTGTTTGGTTATTAATAATGTGGAAACGCGAATTTTATATGAGTTGGCCTCTATCAGCTTGCTACTTCCACTGCAAAGAACGAACAAGAAAACCGGCAAAGCTTGCTCATTGATTTCGTTTGGGCCGTATTGGAAATTTTAAACAGAAAATACCAAATCTCAACACATTTACATCAAATCACCTTTTCTACATTAATAAATGCATTAGGCACCTAGATGATATAGCATTTTGGCAAATGACTAAGCTGTAACAAAGTTCTCGAGGGACCGAATATGGTTGGCTTAATGACGTCATCAGAGTTAATTTCCAAGTGTACTCCATACTGCCGAGTGTCGCAGGGATTATTAATTATAATCACTGCTCGTTTATCACAGAGTTCACTGAGAACTTCTTTTAATGCGAAAATTGGTATATGAGGGGCATACTTTATTCGTTTGGAATTAATTAATAAAACGTGTTTTATTAAATGTTAGCTTTCGTTGACATTAGCTACTGGTTTTAGCAGGTAGTTATACGTAAAAGCAGCATGCATGCTATTAACTATCCAAAACAGTTTATGAGCGCCGAAAATGATTATTCACCTCGCCCGGCCCCTGTGATATGTTAGACAAGTTTTGCAAACGCAGCGAATTTCAGAATTGCATTTTTTAGCGAAAGCGTTATTTATGTTTTCATTGTTTATTTGATTAATTTTTCGAACGCCTTTTTGATGTATTCAACATATTTTAAAGAACGAGTCCTTCGTTCAGTTGAGAGCAGACAGATTTTTGAAAGTGAAGAAGATACCTGTCACCACAGTCTCCGTGGCCAAACGGTAGAGCGTAGGTTTCGGGTACAAATATTCGAGGGGACATTGTCGAATAAAAATCTCATTGTGCGTCCTTAGTTTGTATAGGACGTTGTAGGTTGAAGGGAATCAGATGGTTGTCTGTCCAAAAATTAAAATGGATTCCTGTCTAATCTATGTCGTTGTCAATGTCCTTTAGCTGCACCAGAATTAGTGAACTCGGTTGTTGACCTTACAATTCACATGATAAAGAAGAAGGTGACTCTCACATTCAGGGTCAGCTCACATCATGTGCGCATGTAAGCTAGTAGGAGCAGGATCCGATTGCGAAGATATATCTCTCAGGCATTTGTTTCTTTTGGAAAGTTATCCAGAATAACAAGTGAAACAACTGTACATTTGAGCACAACAGCAGTCCATATAGCGGCTGGTCCACCTGTATACCAGTGTACAGTAATGGAATGCAGTAAATCTTCCGGTGGACACCCGCGACTGACTCGCGAGCGCTCCAAACATTTTTTTCCCATTGAGTCCGCTGGGATGCCGCTTCGATCCTGCACATTCATTACGATCCCGCTGACTCTGTCCCAATTCAACGACACTTAGAGCGAATAGCTAAAACATTTTGTTTTTAGTTTCAAATTGCACACACGTTGTAAAAAATACAACTAAATATCAACAAACTAAATGTGTCTAAGAACGATTTTATTTTCTTGAACTGCAGGCCAAGGGTATTAACCCCGAAAAATTGTCGTCGATCGTCGTAGCTGTCGTTGACTCGGCATTGAGAGCCCGATTTTTCTTTCCGTTTAAATTGTTCCAAAGCAGAGTTGGGTTTTCCTTTCATTACACCTTCATATTTGCAATCGACATGACTAAATCTCGTAAATCCATTATCCATTGTGTAATTTATAATCCTGTTAAATAGCGCATCGTTGTAATAGCTATGAATAATTAACCCATAGCTGTGAGCCGATAAATTCTGTCACCGCAACAATAAATAAAGTGAATCGAAAGCGATTATTCATATGAGATTGTCGAGACACGCCAAAAAAAAAAAAAATACTCGATTGCGCGCCACAATCAATTTTTCTCCGGCGATAAGGTATTTGAGCTGGCGGCGGCGGATCGCGCTCATTCGTTTGTGTTTCTCAGCAGGGAAACCGATAACCCTCATTCCGCCTGGTGCGATGCTCTGCAGAGACTCATCAAAGCTCGTATACGTCCCAACCGAGGGGCTCGAGCCTACCCTGAATTAGGGCGATTAGGCCCTATTCGACCACGCTGGCGGCGCCGTGCGGGCTAGTTGGTTGGCTGCAGAGATTAAAGGCTTATATTCGTAGTGCTGCTGCCGACCGGATGTGGAGGCGTGTGGAGCCGCGTGATCCAATATGAGTCCGCTCTGACATGCGCTCGACATTCCTGAGGCAATATCCTTTCTTTTGTATCGACTGAAAACAAAATAATTGTTGTTGCATAGGTATCGATATGCTTTTTTGTTTTTTTACTTAGAAATATTATTATACAGGAATTTAGACAGAAAAATTTGAGTTTGACGGCTGCTCATGCTACAGGTAACTGCTGCTGTAACGGCCTGACCATGTAGTGTATCGTCTGTATCATTTATATTTCTTTTCTTGCATTATCGTATGATTCTTTATATATTTAAATAAAAGTACAAAAAATACGAGTTCTGTGGAGTTTCTTCGTTCTTTTCCACGGCAAGCGTACACTAGTAGTGAACCACGAACGAGCTTTCTTGTCCTTGGTATTTGCACAACGCGCCGCGGCTATACGTAATTTGTGGTATTTGTTAGCTTTGACGTCGAAAAATTATTTAAAAAAAAAACTGTTTGTTGTGATTTGTCTTTGTCATCTTAATTGTGCAGAGTAAATTATTAAATAAATAAAATAAAATATTTTTGGTTTGATTTGTACTAAATAATAGTCCCCGTACCAGAGAACACTCGGTTAAAGTGGCCTATTCCCTTTGTCCGTGTTATTTTGTCCCCGTTAACGTGGACAGCGGCAAGTCAATAAATTCCTTGGTAAGATATACCTATGGTCCTCTGATACCCTCACTAAATTGTCTTCACCTCAGTTACGATACTAAAATACAGCAGATAGAAGCCTTCATTATAGTAATGGAGTCTGGCAAAGTTGAAAATTGGTCATTTTATGTTAAACACAGCGCCATCTATTCGAAGTTGACCGAACTTGATTGAAATTGGAAATTTGTAATGACTGAAAAGAGAAAAAATATACATAGAGAAGAGAGCAGAGAGCATTCGAAACGTTTCGATAGGAGCACGTCTTTTAATTTAGTCAATTGGTAGTCACTGTGGAGAAGTTGAAGCAGTTCTTGAGTGATCACGACCGTCTTTATCCAATTTATTTAACGAAGGTAGCTCTCGTTAGGGATGTAGTGGACGGGCTCGGCTCCAATGTTGGCTACCTTCTGCATCTTGTTCGTTAGTGGCCAAGACACGGGAGTGCCCCTCACCACTCAGCACTCACCTTTACGACGGCAAACAGCTCCACTTGACAAGCCCGGAATCCACTCCCACCAGCAAACATGTCTTTACACTTAATACTGCACTAAACTTGACTAAATTATCCAACTAAAACGCTTCCTTGATCCGCTTGATTGAACTTTGTTGCTATAGGTATAATGTTTCGCTAAACAGATATTGGATAAATTAAATTATAATACCGTTTAATAACAAAACAAACAACAAATTATTGGAAATCTGTAACTTGTTCTGCTGATAGGTATAGTAATTTTCTTCTCTTGTTCAATTCCTCTTTATTTAAAAAAATTAATAACGTTTCGATGATTTATTTTAACAAATTGTTGACATTCCTATAGCCTACCAAGCTTACTTCTTCTTTTCGAGTTATTGAGTTAAAAAAATACTTATAGAATTATAAAGGCTAGCGTGTTGTATCAAAAAAATACCCTATACCTACATGAGTACTCAGGTAGGTACGAGTATATATGAGGCACATCACCCATCAATCCTTAGTATTTCATCAATGTGTTGTTTATATAAGAAGCTAAAAGGTTTCTTTTGTTTGCGTCACTACTTCCTCTCAAAGCTTAAAGTAATATGAATTCTGAAAATAACGTGTGGATGATCAATGAATTTAAAAAGGGATACTTTGTAGGTGGTTAGCCACAAAATTTTTATTAATCAGAGAGTATACATCATTCAAGATTTTAATTGAGAATTTAAAACTTCATGAGTGAGTTATAAAATGTGGTTTAAAGCACTGAGATTTATGTGCCCCAGATGAAGTCTGGGATTTTTTTAAAGGTTTAAATGTGGGCAACAAAGCGATGGCTAACAGTTGGTTACGAGACCTCTTTATTATTCACACAACCGGCCTCCCCAAACTCGGTGCTCTTTTCGCAAACCACAACTGTTCCTCGTTTATTTTTGTGATATTTATTTAACCGAAAAACGAAATGATCTTTTAATAAAATCATTTCTGAACATTTCGAGTTCGACAAAATAAAACATTTCGTTGTATTCTATCTGTCTGTCTGTCACGACCCTTTTTCTCAGAGACGCGTGGAACGCGTGTATCAAGTTGAAATTAATACTAAATATGGTTTCTTGAAGCTACCTAAAATTCAAGTTTTTAGGTCAACGCAAAAAAAAATATATGACCATTAAAAGTTTTGTTTACATACAAATTTGTGTACTCGCAACGTTGACCTAGAATCATCATGAAATATGGCAAGAAGTAAGCTCTTATAGCTTATAGCACAAGTTAAAGAATAAATCTGTTTTTTTTGCCCTATATTACAAAGTTATCAAGATATGGCGCCACTTGTTATAAAACAAGAAATCAGCAAAATTAACTTTTTTTTACAAAAACCTGCGTGAGATACGTTACTCTCAGTGCGCAATTAGGACTCACATTTGGCCATTTTTTAAATAGACTGAACTCACCTTGATTTTATAGTCTATCTAAGCCAGCTATTATTTTTAATTTTTATGTACTTAACAATAAAGCAATAACGAGAACAAAATCTATTTTGAGAGCACAATTAAGTATTTGTTTCATCGCTCAACGCTTAATTGAAACAATTTGGCACTCCATTTCTAAAATTACTTTACTGCTATTGTTATTACTTTCGAAGCAATGCACAGATCGTTTCTACTTACGAAAATTAGTCTGAAAGTTTCTAAAATTATCGCAGTGCGTTATGGAATTTCATTATCTAAATGAATCCCAAAAGAGGTATACTTAAATATAACAGCTCAGCGGCAGCTATTTAGAATTTACTGAAGATCAAACCTCAGTTAATAACAATTTTCATCATTAGGATTTACGATCGACATAAACATTATTACAATCTAGGATAATTCATAATATGACAGGTCGTATTATTATACCTAACAGTGAAATTACTCATTATCTTTGCATAGTTTGAGGTAAACATTATGTTGCCAAACTTTGGTAAAAGCAACTTTATTTTTTCTTTATTTGATCTCCGATAATTTGCATCATATTCAATTATTAATAAGAAACATTGTTATGTGTGGCTGACTGGTATGTAAGACAAGAATCTTATTTATGTAGATAAATATAGTTCTGTTTGGCGAGCGAGAAAGCGACTGCGCCAAATAAGCTGACGCCTTCCACTGAAATGAGGCTGCTTCTAATTTACATTCTGTATACAAATTGCACAAATGTGAGCATGAAAATAAAATTTTCGCCGTTTGTATTTTCTTGCGGGTTGGTATTTTCTCGCATTATGCAAATTTTTATTACAAGCTCTGTCAAATTAGTTTACACGCACGCATTTGTATCAACTTCTGTATTTTTTTTCATTTTTACAAACTCGTCCATGATGACACTTTTTTGGTAATGATAATCCGCTTTCGTCGTTTTACTTTTTATTTTACGTCTTTTTATTTTCAACTCAGGTTTTTGTCAATTACTTTTAAATGATTTAATACATACACATTCAATTATTCTATTTTTCTTTTATCTTTTTACTGTTAATAAAAAGTTTAAAATTCCAGACTGTTTTAATACGCGATAGTAAACTATAAAAAGGGACTGTTTTATTGAGTAACGACGAATTTGGGAGCTCAAACAAAATGTTTGTCCTGAACACGATTCCAGCTGTCGTATAAGAGTCGGATTGGGGGTAACGTATCTGCAATAAATAGAACCCCAGCGGAAGTCTCTAAATGGACCGTCAGGCTGTGATTCTCCGCGTTCACTTCAGTAAATAAATACACGTTGCTACGCTTCTCTTAGTACAAGCTTCTCTTAGTACAAGCTTTATTGTTAGCTAGTTAAATTGTTTGATGTTGAAAACTTTTTGATGAAATTATGCGCTCTTTATTTCTCTTTATAATAATTTAAAAATATTTTTAAAACAATGAACTCAAATTCAATTAGGGAACACGTACATAAACAATTTTAAAAATTAGTGACTTATGTTTGAAGTTAAATCGATGGCCCGGTCGCCATGTTCGGCGCAAGTTGGCGAAACGATTGTGGTTTCGTGGTCCGACGCGCCGTTCCCCCGATAAAGTACCTCGGTTAACTTTCTACCTCGACAACTTCTTTCTCCAAATGGACTCAATTTTTACTTTATAGACTGACTTTAAAGAACCCTCTTTTTCGAGTGCTCAATCAAAACATAACTTAATTATTTATGCTTGTGTACGTCCCTTTTTCACCGTAGTATTCACAATGGCATTCATTGATTCATGCATATTGCGTGGGTTGTAAGGTCGATGACTGACCTCACAAACCCTGGTGTAAAATAATCACAGTACTGAAACAATCCGATTTGTGCTGTGTACATAATTTAACTCGTGCACTAACAGTTAGTACAATGTAGTACAAACGCACAACATAAGTAGTCAAAGAAAGTTTTTTGCTTGCTACCATATTCCAACAGACAGTTGCGCAAAACCTCTCGAGTGTTAACTCAGCCCATGAAAGTCACGATTTGCTTTATTTCACTAACACGTTGATTAGGTAGTATAGCGTGCGGACAATAGGTACCTAGATACAAACCGAAAAACGCTAAAGATTTTTATAATGAAGTCGGCCCATATCATCTTATATAATGTACCATTGAGTAATACAATAAAGGAGTATGCTCTCAATAGATTCTGTTGAAACCACTGCGTTCAACTAAGCTCTGAATAAATTCTTGATCACGAGGGACCATTATCATTTAGCGGTTAATAAATGTAAGGGCAAAACTCGAAGGTAGCCTCTAACAAGGGGATCAAAAATCGTAGCAATAATCGTAAAAAGTTTGAGAGTAACGTACGCGCGGTGAATTCCAGAGGCGTCGAACGATAAGCCGGTCCACTTTCCGAAGACGTTCACTTTTACTACCATTGCTGTTCATCGTCTAACTAGCTTTTCACTTCGTTGCGAAACATACCCATGAACTGCAAAATTTTAACGAATATTAACAGAGTATGTAACATTTGTGGAGTCACATTGTAAAAGCCAATCTTGTCATTACCAAGGTTTACAGTTTCACTCCTTAAAACGGGGTCGTCGCCTCACGTACGTGCTTTATCTTTGACTATCACCGAGTTCTGCGGATTTCTCATTCGTGGCATTTCAACACACCTGCGGTTTTCTGGTGAAATGCACGAAACGCTGCTAGAAGTAGCAATGACTCACAGTCACGTACGTGAACGTACACCGAGTAAGAAATACGCTTGGCTAGCCAGCAAGGCACCAACAGCTACCGATATACGAGTATATTTTAAATATATAAAAATAAGTTCATATTATATAGTTATTACCGTGTGGTGACGGCAGAGTATTCTACATTTGTCACCAAGCCCTACTCTTTCCGTGGGTGTCGTAAGAGGCGACTTAGGGACTACACATTGAACAGGGAACGGGCTGCAGCGCTCTCTGATACAGTAACCTTTTAATCTGCGATCTCTAAGTCACCTGCCAAGCGTGGAGATTATGGCAAAACCCTCCACTGGCAAAACCCTCCACAGTGGACTGTAACGGGCCGTTGATTTGATTTGATTTGATATAGGTATTAATACTCGTACTTCTTGCCTTGCGTAATCAAAAGCTTCAAAAGCATGGAAACGGGTACATCATTTAACCAATTCTACTGAAAATGTATGAAAATAGTTTCATATTTCATAATTTCTACGAATATGAACAATAACATCCGGGATCTCTGTGGACTGAAGAAATAGACGATTAGCAAATACGTATCCTGTGAAAATATGATAATTTACCAGAATTGATTTCAAGGAAGAGTAAAATTTCATGCAATGAAATAAAAAAATACTTACGTTTACAACAGTGACGAACGCACACAAAGACTATAAAAACTATGATGTGGATGATCACTTTTTTAAATAAATAATATAATTTCAAAACCTTAAAATAAATTACTTAGCTTTAATAATCATAAATATAAAACTTAATGTACTACAAAAAAACGAAGATTTAAAAACTTCTTACTAAAAGCAAGTTTATGTTCTACCGTCATTAAAAAAACATTGTCTCTTAATTTCACGAGGCAGGTTGCACCGGTAGCGTCGCGTCGTATCATTTATGACTGGGGCGGGATGGCCTGTAAACTTAAAAAGATAAATCGGCGAGGAAAAATCGCTGCGACCCGGGCTCAGGAAATAACACGTTCATTTATCTGTTATCTCGAGAACAGCTGTATTGCGATATAAACTATCCCCAGAGGCTGTTACCACACAACGCGCTGCTCTTAGCTACACATTTTTTGCCATATACCTAGTATTGTAACACCATTTTTCTTAAGTCTTATTTTCTAGTATTGGTTTGCATGAAATTTTTTATGTGTTCAACTATCAAAATAGTTTGTTCAAGGTTAAGCTACACCTAGGTCTATTCTCCTAATTGAGGTTTTTATGTTTTGGTTTTGTACTAAATTGTAAAATTACTATTCAAAAGTGATAAAATATTAAATAAGTTTTTACTAACCTGTTTTTACAATTATGTGTTGTATGTATGTATGTAGACACTTTATTGCACAATGAAAGTAAACATTGCAATAAGAAGTCACAAGAAAAGTTTTGTCATTTTATTTTATAATAACACTTTGTGGTTCTAATTTTGATTCTATTTTTTATTTATGGCGCTTCACTTGTAGTGTTTCGCCAGTATCAAGTGGTTTTGCTAAGTAAGTAGCATGAGATACAAAGCAGACAGCCCTAATGGTAAGACTAGGGTGCTGTGTATGGTGAAGAACTCCAGCCACCACGTGGCCGCCGCAAGTTATCAATAAATGACGGCAAAATGCAAGCGGTTCAATTGTCCTGTTAAATACTTTTTAGATTCATCGAAAATAACCAAAAACGTAAACTTTCCGGCGGGACTTAAACCCACGACCTTCGGCCTATACGCAGCCAATGTGCTTACCAACTACACCACGGAGGGCATAGTGGCAGCGCCGAAATTCGTTCTTGCTTGTTTGTTATGAAGTCACGATGTCCTATTTTTTGTCCTATTAAGTTTATTGTTCCGAGTCATCAAAATTATACCCTATTTTACACACTCAAATAAAATTAAAACAAAAGCCTGACCCTCATTGACGGATGCTAAAAAAATTCGTCTATGATGCTAACCATAGATGCTAACAATCGACCCCACTTTGTGGTTATTGTTGTCTTTCTGGAACTGTCATGGCCAGACTGACTTGCGGTTTGTGGTCGTTCCGTTTCATCGTGTAACAAGTTTTAGATTCCCATAAGTTTTTTTTTTGTTTAATTATTTCTGGTCAATCTTGCATTAAATTAAAATAAATAGTAAATTTTAAAATCTTAAGATAAAATTATTTGAATTGTGTTCGTTCTTGCTATTAAATTATGTATAAATTTCTTTCAATTCACTCTCTGATTAAATTAATTTCAATTTCACTCTTTGATTTTGCGTAGCGATCATTCTTTCGTTGTATTTTAAATAATCGTTACAATATTATAATAATATTAAAATTTTATCTTCATGGTGAGTTCGGTCTGATTGTTTTGACCAGTGTCTTCTATTGTAAAATTAATTTTTTGCAAAACAAATGATTTTGTGATTTTTGGCGTTTCATAATGCTAACCTGAATTCATGTAGAATGTTAATCTTATTAATATGAAAGGATGATGGTTTTCTAGTGAGTGTTTGTAATCTTTTATTTCGCATCCTCAGGATTTGTGTAGATTTTATACGAGTATGGGTTTTAATAGTTTTTTTTTGTTCTGTTCTTAGGAAATACTTAAGCATTTCAAGGGATACATGCGGCCTGCTGTCTTAATCTTTGATATTTAACCCCAAGTGATAAGTGTTTTATATTTTTATTTACTGAGTAGCTTATCTACTTCTCTTTATTTAAATTATAACTGTAACAATGGTATGTCCTTGTTGCAGGGTTCAAAATGTAGGTGTAAACTGTAGAAGGAACTACTTTTGACTTCTTATGGATTGGGACGCTGAATCCCAACCACATTTATGTTAGGGTCACTTAATCCCCTACATACTTCTTTCTTTATAGCGTCAGCTTCTGGAATACACACTTATTTACGTAAACCAGCAAACCGTAACCCTACTCGTATTTTTATAGCGTCAGCTTCTAAATTACACTTTTAAGTAAATCAGCAATACATTATACTTATTTACTTTTGTGTTTTTAAATTTTTTACTTACTTACTTTATTAATGTTTATTTGTTATAAGACTTAAAACATTCTTACATTTACTCTGTTTGAATTATTTTATTGTCAAACATACCCATTAGTGTTTTGTTTTACTTTATAATTAACCAGCTGTTTATCTTCTGTTTTTAGACAAAGCTTTGTATTTTATGTCTTTGACTTAGAAATGTTATCGAAACTTACTGACGATCCACCCCCTCCTATGTCACCGAGTCAAGTAAAAATTAATCAAATAGCTCACCAGCAGCTGTTATAAAATGGAAAACCATCCCATCGACTCAACAAAGTTCCTAAGTGTAAATTAACATCTTTACATGAACCCGTCTATGAGCCCGATGTCTGAAAAAAGCAGAGGCGTACTCAAAAAAAATGGCCTCCCACAAGGTAGTGTCTTGGCTCCTACCTTGTTATATATACACCAATGACCAACCTATGAGCCTTAACACTTCGCGAATCATCTACGCCGAAGGCCTTGCGTTAGCATCGCAGACAGATACATTTGAAGAAGCCGAACATAACATTTTGACAGCTTTAGTTAGCTTGAGCTCTTACTATAAGATGAACCATTTTTGAGCCACTTTTTAACTAAGCGTCTAGAAGAACTTGATCTGAAACGTCAACTACGGAAGGCACAAACAAAACGCTCCTATACTTATACCTATGATTTGGCTGGTCAACTGTACTGTACACCATGTAGCCGAATATTCAGGACTAAGTTCGGTTTTGCAGGCCACATCAGAGCCCACCACACAAACTACCCGGATTAAAAATGAAGGAGTCGCCGTCGCCGGATACAGTGCGGACGACATGATGATGATGATAAGATAAACGCTCTGAAGCCCAATTCAGAAAAAACCCAGTCTTGCATCTTTCACCTGCGTAACTGGACAGCGCATCGTGTACTCAATCTCACCTGGCAAGGAATACCAATTTCACCATGCAGTCATCCAAATTACCTCGGTGTCGTGCTGGATCGGGCTTTAACATCCAAGGCAAACTGTGAGAATATCAGGAAAAACGTGACATCCAGAAACAACCTGTTACCCAAGCTGACCTCGACCAAATGAGGAGCTTCACCTGAAACTCTTCGGACAACTGGCTTGGCGCTCTTTTTTTCCGCCGGTGAATATGCTTCCCCCGTGTGGAACCGCTCTGCCTCTGCGTATTCAAAATTAGTCGATATAGCGCTTAACGACACCTGTCGGATCATAACAGAGTGCCTAAAACTGACTCCAATAGGTGAACGATATCCTCTTAATCTCTTAACCGGTTATACAATCCCAAGTTGGCCGCTGCTGCAAGGACAATCTCTGCCGTTGGGGGTTACAGTGAATGTGACCAATGTCCATGTGGTGCCACACCACAAATAATGGCCCACTTGTTGACCTGTATCTCGTGTTCCAACACCTGCATGATACAGGACCTTTGGGAGGCTACCGACAACGTTCGCCGGGTGACTGCCTAATTGGGCTAATAAAATTTAAACGACTCGCAAAGAAGAAGAAGAAATGTTATTCTGACTTAGAAATACCAAACTAACTTTCTTTATTTGTTTTGAACGGGTGAATATCATAGAAACATATTTATTCTTCGGTTAAAATATATTTTTGTGATGTTCAAATATTCAAAATTATCTTTCACTCTTTTGGTTTGTAACATATTGTTTTTCAAATAAAATTAATTGTAACATTGTAATGAAGCAGTTGCCGTTTCTCTTTTGTTGCTAATACCTGGGCTGATTGATAACTGGCCGAAACGACGAACTTAAAAAAATGATACGCAAAAAAAAATATTACATTATATTTTGGCATCTTTTTGAAAATAGAACGCCAAATTTGAATTTAATCGAACTGGTGGAATTTGTTTGATAGGACGTAGAACTTTCTCTGTTGTAAATTTTCTTAACAATGGAAAGAAACGAAATTCGTGCGGTGATAAAGTTTTACGTTTTAAAACAGAAAACAGCAACCCAGATTAAAACCAAGCTAGACAATGTTTTAGGTAATTCTGCTCCTGCATTGAGTACAATTCACACCTGGGTAACTGATTTTAAACGTGGAAGACAGAGCTGCGAAGACACCCACAGGTCTGGCCGTCCAAATGAAGTCACGAATCCGGACATGATCAAAAAAATTCACAAAATTGTATTGAATGATCGGCGCTTGAAGTTGCGAGAGATAGCAGAGATGGTGAGCATTTCATCTGAACGCGTTTTTAATATTTTGCACCAACATTTGGGAATGAAAAAGCTTTGCGCGCGATGGGTGCCGCGTTTGCTCACTGTTGACCAAAAGCAACGTCGAGTGGACGACTCATCGGAGTGTTTGGCGCTGTTTAACCGAGATCCTAACGAGTTTTCGCGGCGTTATGTAATAGTCGATGAAACCTGGATACATCATTATACTCCCGAGACAAAAGAACAATCTAAGCAGTGGACTGAGAGCGGAAGACCTGCGCCGAAGAAAGCAAAAACGGTTTTGTCGGCCGGTAAAGTGATGGCGACTGTTTTTTGGGATGCTCGAGGGATTATTTTAGTGGATTATCTGCAAAAAGGAAAAACAATAAATGGAGAGTACTACGCAAGCTTGCTGCAAAAATTAAGTGAAGAAATCCAGAAAAAACGACCACATTTGGCCAAGAAAAAAGTTTTGTTCCACCATGACAACGCACCTGCACACACGTCAATGGTTGCAGTCGCCAAACTCCATGAATTGCGGTTCGAATTGCTACCGCATCCACCCTATTCCTCGGATCTGGCCCCGTGTGACTTCCACTTATTATTTATGAAATGGTTAGGTGGCCAGAGATTTTCATCAAATGAAGAAGTCATTGTTGCCGTGGACGAGTATTTTGAGGGGTTGGAGAAAACATTTTATCAAACTGGTGTAACGGCATTGGAGAACCGCTGGACTAAATGCATCGAGGTAGAAGGAAACTACGTTGAGAAATAAATTTATTTTAAATAGATTTTTAAAGTTTTTCTTTGACGTTTCGGAAACTTATCAATCAGCCCTCGTAGTGTGTTTGTAGTGTTTTTTTCTAAACATCTGCTTTTTTGTAACTTTATCTAAGGCGCCCAAGGCATATTACCCTGACTTTAAATTATAATATACATTAAGCAAGCATTCCTGTTGTCTGAGCCCACCGTACTCACACACTCCTAAGATCATGCTCTGCTCCTCTTAAACTTGCCTTAATCTAATTTTCGGTATAAACCCCATATTTTAAGTAAAGCATAACACCTAAAATATTACAATGTACGGGTAGGTAAACAAAATTACCAAAAGTTAAAATTATTGTTAATGGAAGCTTTAGAACTTGCAAATTCAGTTTGAAGTCTGTGTAGTACACTTATTAAACTGTAGTAAAACATTTACCTAGAATTTGTCTAGTAAACCAATACTCAATTAGCCACCCATTATTGTTATTAATAACTTTTTTAAGCGCTTAGTCGTTTCGACAACACATTGGTAAGGTTTATTTTCTGAAGAATGTTGTTATTTTGAAAGGTAGTTGCAATGTGAATCTACATAAATAAACTTAAACTTTTGGAATCTAAAGAATCGCTTGAAATAAACAGAACATTGCAGGGGCCATTACTTTCATTTCCCATCACTCGAGTCTTTGGAAGTTCACTCATAAATATGCAAGTTTAAAGTTGTAGCAGAACATCTCGTATTTTATCACTTCTGGTTGGATACAACAACACAATAGGCGAGCTTTACGTATGTATATAATATGAAAGTATAAAGCAATATTATGCTGGTGCATAGGAATCGTGGTGAAGTTTCAGCGAGTAACAATATCCGAACGTTCATAAATATTCACAACTTTATAGTCTACTTGTAGTAGTTTTATAAACCCCAGTGGACTTGCAGCGTTCCTTGCGAGTTTAAAATATGATGATTTTAAAATCATTTACTTGAAAGGGTTGCTTTCCTTCAGGTTGGATTCCCAAAGCGTATTTTGAGAAACATGTATTTATTCTATTTTTAGCTGAAGCAAAGCAAGTAAAGATTGACAGCAGTCGTCTGTTCCTTTGTTTATTTTTTACTTTTTATGTTGGCACGGATAAGCAAATGTAAATAATAATATTAACAAAGTCATTCAAATGCTCTTATCTTGTTCTTTTACACTTTTAAATATTATTCTAGTCATTAAACTATGAATTTAAACTAATGTTGTGTAAATGAATGCAACTTTTTCACTGCCTGAATTTGTCTATGAATATGAATTTGTTTAAAGTTTGATAAGCACACATATTACTATTAAACTCGCTCCGAGCTATTAAATGATTTCCAACACTCATTTAAAAAATTCTGAGCTTTATTTCACAAATAACTAAAATCTATTATATTGAGTTGAAAGTCAGAATTAAAGACGCCTACGCCAATTTTGCTCAAATTACTGCACTGTAACGTAAAAAATACATAGGTAGCTTGTATATGCGTTAAAATACCGGCTCCGGATGACGTCAACTTTCCATGCCCTTTCCGGTCATATTTATTTAATTCACAGCTCATGCACGTCCCTGATAAAATATATTTTTCGTTTCGTTGTTACACCATGTTTTTCACAATATAAAGAAGAACATTTTCAAAAAATCTACCGAGCGCGGCCCGTGAGCATAAATGTATAGAAGTACACATTGACATTATCAGCCAAGTAAAAGCTGTTGCGACAATTTTTTCACAAGGTACGAGTATAATATTATTTACAAGTTATGTAACTTGCAAAAAATTTTTTAAATAATTGTATTGTTGCTTTTGTTGTAATTGTATTGTTTTTATTTTTTCACAAGTATATTAACTTATATAATATTATAACTTGTGAAAAAATTGTCGCAACAGCTTTTACTTGGCTGATATGTGTGTGTGTATATGTCGCAGTCATCTGGTTGAATCTCCTATTCAATTGAATGCCTAGCGCGTTCATTAAATGACAACATTCAATTAAATGACTAAAGGACAACTTGTTAACACGTTGCGGGACATCACGCCTAGAGACGAGCCAAGATACAGAATGTGATATGACACAACGGCTGTCGACGACAGATTTTGTTATTCAATGTACGACACAACGTTGAAGAGCGGGCTACGACAGTACAAAATATGGTAGGATGACGTTTTAGTGTCATAATACAATAATGTGGAAGTCGGGTAGTGTCACATTGCATAGTTTTACTAAGTGCTTAAGTTGACCTTCACGCACACTTGCAAGATAGCCTCACGTGTGGACACAACGTCTAGGGGCGGGTGTGTGCGCAAGCATCCCCCCGCTTCAGTCCGGGCTGTGTCATAGCAGGGAGAGCTTGCGCTGTCGCTCCCGCGCAAACCACTCGATTGCGATCGTTAAAGGTAAGTTTTACTACAATAATGTGTTTTTGTTGTTGTATTATTATATAATTAGTGTGTGTATGAGTATAATTTTGTAAAAACGAACAGTTATTTCAAAATATTGCCACAAATTCTGAATGTGTTTACCGTTACTGGTAAAATGATACCTACTTACCTATTTTGTTCGCAGATGTCTTCTAAAAGAAGAAATCGGTCTTCTGATCTTCATATTAATTTATATTTTTATTTAGTAGTGCTAAAGTGTAAAAAAAAAATTACACGTTCTTAAATTTTGTATTCATTTCTGTAATATGTAGTTGATAAAGGTTGAAGACTACTACTACAGTTTGATTATTTATAATATAAATACTTACTTTACAAGCTGTTCTATTGTTTTTTTTATTGATAAATAATACACCTCCCTTTCATAATTCTAAAAATTATGTCTCATTATACAATGGTTTTTTTTAGCAATACGAGTAACGACATTACGTTCGTACATGGTCACGTCGAGAAACGTAGTGCCGTACGGAATTACAGATATTATGTTGTGTGATACGACTTCACGTTCATAGGCGGTCACGTCGAGAAACGTAGTGGCACATCACACAACATAAAAACAATAGGATTTGGCACATCGTCGTCAAGCGGGTGGAATAACTGTATGAATATTTCATGTGTCAATTTTATATATTTTTAGACTCTCGCCTATCGACGTTGTGTCCTGCATCGTGTTAAGTCGTTGAATGTAACGTTCAACGTCTTGACTAAACGTCATTTAGCGAAGTCGTTGAATGGGTTAAAGCCGACTTTGTAATGTTTGGTTAAGGTGACTATGAGTTCGCAACTTAAAAGTTAACCTTTCTTTAAATAAAAATAAATGAATTATAAAATGTCTCGTTAAATAGGATCTGTACGACTTTGTAATATTTGATTAGGGTGACCATAAGTGCGCAACTAAAAAGTTAACCTTACTTTAGATAATAAAAATGAGGACATGACATAACACACCTTATTATGATTTTATATTGTATTTTAAGTCTTAAGATAGGCAATACTGCCTATTTCTACCAACTAATTTAAGAAATTCAAATCAATAAAAATATCAACACAGTGCTATCTGTCCGAGCTGTTTGACGACATATTTGTTTTGGTGACTACTAGCGCCGCAGTGGGAAAAAATGAACTTAATTTGAATCACCTGACTGATTTTACGTCCGCTCTTTTCAAAGGGCTATGTTACAATCCGCTAACTAGTTGGACGTTGAGTGACGCTTGTTCAATCAACGTTTGGCCTAGTCATTTAATTGAATGTTGTCATTTAATGAACGCGCTAGTCATTCAATTGAATAGGAGATTCAACCAGATGACTGCGACATATACATTTATGCTCACGAGCCGCGCTCGGTAGATTTTTATTAAAATGTTCTTCTTTATATTGTGTACTAAAAACATAGTGTAACAACGGGACGAAATATGCTCTTATCATTTTTAAATGAACATACACCACTTTTATATTTTTTTAGTGTATACTCCAACTAAAGTAGTGTATACTTCTCATTATATTGAAAATGGATCACAACTCACAATTAGTTTAAATTAGACTTTTTTATTGGTTAAATTATAATCGTTAAATAAATGAATCATTGAATTGATAAAACACTATATATGCATGCTGTGTTTGCCTGCAATTGGGTCTACATCTCGAAATTATTACCAGAAAATATTATTGTTCTACTTTTAAGATGTTTACCTGTTGGCAAACCTAATAAATAAAATAAAATAAAGCTTTACTGACACTTTTAGTTAAGGATAAGAGTGTGTGTTGATGTATTTTCCAAATAACTAATTTACAAGTTCGCAGTACAAATTGCCCTCGCGCGCGCCTCGAATTATCGCAAAATATAGTAACAGAAATAAAGTTTATACCTTTAAATCAACTTAGTTGATAGCGAAATATCACTGATTAGAAATTCTGTTTTTTTCGTTTTTACTTCTCCTTTTTATACTTTGCCAAGCGGATGGACGTGTTAATCTCACGGCTGCGTCGGGAGCATGTGACGATATTATTTCTCGGGCATCGTATAACGTGATTAATAACGTTATTTCTTCTCCTATAACGACGGTTTTTCGATATAATTTCACCTTGGTATTTCGGCCAGTGGATGGGAAAGCTCGTTGAGAAATAATTTACTATTTTATTTGCGTTATGCTTAACTGCACACTGAGTTTAATTGTATACAAAATATGAAATCTAAATATAATATTTTTAACTTTCCAACTTATAAAATAAAAGATTGATTGACTCCACTTGGAGTATACGATGGAGTGAAAAACAATTCATTATCATCATTATCAAATGAAATAAAAAGAATGCATTGAACTTTAAAAACAGAAAGATAATTTAAAAAGAAAAACAAAACAAACAATTTGAAATAACGACGACCTCATTCCAATAGCCTCGACTTATCGAAATCATATTTCAAGGACGTGAGGATGCTCTACCTTACCCTTTTCTAACTCATTGTCTTTAAAGCCTCGTTCACTCACTGAAAGATCACGGAATTCAGTTTTTTACTGTCCATTGAGGGAAATAAGCAATGCCAAAGGTCAACCTTACAAAAACTCTAGCAACTATCTACATTTGAACGGAGCGCAACCCTTTTCCGAGGCATTGTCTATAACACTGTCAGAAGCACACGGTGACACAATAGTTGAAATAACTTTATCTTAAAATACTGCCTTACTAAGGCACGTATTGAACTACGAAAGGCCAGCTGAAATTCGATTCTTTATCTGGTAAAAAAAAATGTTAAATTATTTTATTTTATACATAGACAGAAAATACCATTTTTAAAGCTCGTGATATAATGAAGTAATGAAGTAAAAATGTTAGTTGGCAGCAACGAATTAGCTTTTCTAATTCGTTGGTTGGCAGTAAATGATTTCCACTTTAAATAAATAAGTTTTCTTTCTTTTTCTTTCTTTCTTTAAAAATAATATTGTTAGATTCCATTGGTTGTACAAAAAGCATCTTGTATTGGCTCTTTCTATGGTCGCATGAGTTGTACAGTATCATAAGTATTCTAACAAGAGTTTACTATACCTGTAAACATGCAAATACATCGGAATGGATCCTGACGTGTCAAGTAGGTCCTTTATTTTGCTGACGTAAGGCGAGTGGTCCTCTGCGCGGCTCGGGCACTAACGAACAAGATGCAGAAGGTAGCCAACAGTTGGAGCCAGAGCGGGTCCACTACGTCCCCTAATGAGAGCCCCCGTCGTTAAATAAATTGGATAAAGACGCTCCTGATCTCTCGAGAACGACTTGAACATTTTCACCAGTTACTATAGCAATTAGATTAATTTAAAGATTGTTCGTGCACCTTCAAACGTGAGGCGCTATTCCTTCTACTATGTGCCTTTTTTAAAGCTTTATTTTAATCCCATTTGAACACTCTTCTAGACTTGAATGAGATTTTCTCATTATTTCACAGAATCGTAAGGCGTTGCTCTTTTGTGCGATTGTTAAATGAGTCGAATGGCTGGCGGATATTTGATCGCGTTATCGCACGACGGCAGATTTAACTCATTATGCGGATTCCTGAACTTCGACAGTATCAATACCAATAAATTACGGGCGCTTGTAACAGCCTCGATAAAATAAACCGCCGGCTGTCTGCTGTACTATTTGTCCTTTTGATAAATAGTTTTATTAACCGCATGTTGACTTTACCCGAAATAAATGTTAAAATTATTACATCACACGGAACGTAATACTCTGTAATATTGTTTTTGCAGTCAAGTGATGAAACCAATTAAACTCTTTATTGGCGTTGAAATTTTTAAAGCTACTACACTTTGGTCGATTTTAAAATTTATAAAATTGTTGATGTAAAGAGCATGTGACATGACGATTGAAATAAGGGGTGCGGGATGCGAAAAGAGGGGGGCGGCTCAGAAGAGGCGGCTCCGCTCCGACACGGCCCGGCCATACCCCGACCCGGATCACCGGATTAACTGCCTGTAACAGTATGTCAGCCTGTGAGCAGCCAAGATTTACGCCTCTGTTTTCATTCCCTATTCAAAGGATTACTTTTATATTTCAAACTTATGAAAAGAATCATAAAATAATTTCTCGTTATGAACGAATGTTTGGTTTCAACCGATATGAATGAACGGATATTTACTCAGGAATGTCGAGCGCATGTCAGAGCGGACTGATATTGGATCACGCGGCTCCACACGCCTCCACATCCGGTCGGCAGCAGCACTACGAATATAAGCCTTTAATCTCTGCAGAGCGTCGCGCCGGGCGGAATGAGGGTTATCGGTTTCCCTGCTGATAAACACAAACGAATGAGCGCGATCCGCCGCCAGCTCAAATACCTCATCGCTGGATAAAAATTGATTGTGGCGCGCAATCGAGTATTTTTCCAATCCCATTGTTTGGCGTGTCTCGACAATCGCATATGAATAATCGCTTTTGATTCACTTTATTTATTGTTGCGGTGACAGAATTTATCGGCTCCGAGCTATTGATTAATTATTCACTTCTATTACGACGATGGGCTATTATAACAGGGAAAATAAAACGTGACACGAGCCCGCAGAACGGTAAAAGCGGATTTACGTCGGCTGTAAATATGGAGGTAATGAGAGCAGCTTTGGGGGGTTAACCTTGCCACATGTTGCCAACTTTGTGACAAATAAGCGTGTTACCTGCGCGGATGGGATTACTGAAAAAACAGCGCACTCACCTAACGCTTTGGCTAACGATGTATAAAATTTCCATTGTCATCAATCTCTGACACGGCGCCGAGAATTCACAAACTCTTCACTAATTGCAATTTGAATAAAAAACTGAAAAGCAAAGTCATCGCGAGCTGCAATTTTCCAGCTACGCTCTTTTAAAAAACTGCTGTAGCTTTTTGCGAATTCAAATGGTTTGGTTACAAAACAATTCTGTCAGCAAGAAAATGAGAAAAGCGTTTTGAAATCTGAATGTTGTTTATGTCAGGCATATTTAATGGATTTTTATAAAGTATTTATAAATCTTATCATCATACTATCGGTCTAACTCGTATGGATCGTCGTTTTCCAACACTTGCTAAGATCAAGTACGCCATAGATTACGAAGTCAGTTTGCTGTTCTTTTGAGTGCGGTGAAAAAGTGTAAAAGCTTATTTGTCAGCCGCGCACGTAGGCGGCAATCGAAAGGGGAGGCGACCGAAGCGACCCGGGTAGGTGCGCCGACACCAGGATTCACGATCACGAGCCTTGCCGCTGGCACTTAACGTGACTAAAAGGCTGTACCTGGCTATACTACGAAAAATAATGTATGGTTTTACGTACTACTCATATTTCTCCCGATTTTAAAGTTTGCAGCAGCGCAGGTGCGCCAGATAGGATAATAAAATCCGGAAATTGAAGATGATAGTGGAAAATAGGATTTATTATTTTTAGTGCAATAAAATTATTTGGAACCAGATTTTCTTATAAAACTCGAAATTGTTGGCCTATGTTTGACCTATATTATACCTTAACATGCTATGTTTCATATAATCGTAGGTATAATTTCTGCACAAATAGTAGTTTCACGAGCTACATACACACTAACACTTGTTTGTGATTTCGGTTGTTCACCTTACTATACCCACACAACAATTAAAATCATTTTTTTTATTACAATTTCTAATGTTTCTAATACCCACCAATGACAAAAACAGATGGAAAATGTCTAATAGTTTGTTCAAATATCTTCTAGCAGTTTTTACACTTAAACTTATTAAGCTACTTTTACTAGCTCTGCGCTATAAACACAAGCAAAAATTCCTCGAACAAGTGTCATCATGTAGAAATCACGTAAATTAGCTGCGATGTATTCTAATCCCGAGATAAAACGCTTAAGCTTGCAGCATTACGTTTCGTGTGTAAGCAGCTTTATTTGCTGCGAACATTTGCGTTTGCGTTTACTCTAAATAACAAGGGAATTCTTAATACCCTTAATACATTGTCCTAACTACGAAACGCGAGGATTAAAACCAGGTTTCATTACAGGTATCTGTAGATATTACAGAAGTAGTACATCGGATAGGTGGATTAAACAGGTCATATGTATATTTAATATCATGCGGAGATATCTCACACCAGGTCATCTTCATCATCATCATATCCTACATCCAAAGTAGGCATTATATGAAAATCAGACAGCTGATAAATAAATAAAAAACACATTGTAAATAACAAACATTCGGCTGCAAATTACACAATAATTGTTTGCCCTTAGTGGAATTCAAACCTACGACCATAAATTAGCGGATGATTCGCTAATCATTATTAAGCGATTAGCTCTCCGTAAGAGTTGGCTCCTATTAAGGTCCTATGGCTAAAAAATACCAAGCTTCCATATCCCCAAAATGTAATAACGCGTATTTTTTCTATATAATTAATATAAAATGAAAAGCCCCTCAGACATGCCGAGTATTGCTTGATTATTCATAAACGCTTATATTGCGATGCTTCTGGGGAGGGTCTAGATCACGACACCGAAAGTCAGATTGTCGAAGATTGCTGCACTGTTAAAGTTGCAGTCATTACTCATAACACTGCAATAAAGTCTTATTAGTAGCCCAGTACTATAAATCATAATAACTGAACTAAAAAAAAATACAAGTAAATC
Organism: Carpatolechia fugitivella; assembly: GCA_951230895.1. NCBI lineage: Eukaryota > Metazoa > Arthropoda > Insecta > Lepidoptera > Gelechiidae > Carpatolechia > Carpatolechia fugitivella. Next base: position 8,660,996 of record OX579656.1, on the reverse strand, counting down.
ATCAGTCATAAACTTAAAAATTCCAAAATAAGATAATATTTTAAACTTTAAATGTACATGTACATGTTTCATCATCATAATTTCAACCAAAAGACGTCCACAGCTAAACAAGGGGTTTCTTCTTAGTAATTTAACAATAAGCAAGCAGACCTGTTCATCTGTACTGTCTAAAATTTTTAACATATCAAACTCCGTTGCTGTGAACGCACCCAAAAAAATGTAATGACAGATCTAAGTGATGTAATAACATCCTATGGAAATAAATAATTTTGACTTTGACTTTATGCTTACGCTGCGTACTTGTCGACACTAGAACGTTTTTACCGTTATTTACCATTTTTCGACGTACCGAACCTTAGCTGCCATTTTCGACATTATGATCTGGACCCGGGGTTCTGGCTATGACAGGAATCGGCAAGGCGTAATAAAGTCGGGTTCAGCCGGTCAGCTCAGAGCCGCGGTGTTAATAAGTGCGATCATTTTTTATCGCGCTCCGCAAAGCCAGAACAATAAATCAAATGTAACGCTGTTGCGGCGGCGGCGGCACGGCTTATTATTTCAACCCACACTCTTTCTGCTAACTAACCGACGCTCAGCGATACGATATTTTTCGTTCGCCCCAACGGGTATAAATGGCTACAGATAGTCTACTTCGTTATGTTGAACTTGTACATGTCTGCTGTTTTTGGCTGAAGATTTGTCGGATTCATCTTTGGTACTGTAGGAGATCGAATAATGTTTAAGAGTAGCTTTATTATTAGTCAGCCAAGAATAATTTCTAAGTTATGTAAAGTACGTTAGTATGACTTTGCATTTATATTTTAAAAATTACTTGAAGAAACATATTTAAATTAGAGTTTGTTATCTGCAACCAGCGAAGCTCTCACGAAACTAATTAATTCTCCATCTAAAATAATTTATTTTAATTTTGTGTATAAAATGTTCATATAAAAGCCTCTTTGTGAACAATGTGGACTAACCGAAGCCTTGTTGTTCATATACAACCCTCGACAAACTCCCTCATTATTAATTAACTCCGCCGGATGTGGACTCCGTATAGCGAAAATAATAACAATATCGCAATTAATTGCAGACTGGAAATACAACGCTATTACCAAACTCTATAGACAGTCTAGGAATATGGTATTAAGAAGGTAGATAGTCAGATAGGAACTATGAACTATTAGTTCTCAAAGTAGTAGGTATTATGAGAATCTGCGATGGATGACACTACGCTACTATGGCGTAGACTTTTGCTACGACGGTGTAGCTAACAAGCGATGACTACGACGCTGAACCGGACGACGTAGTAGACAAGCACTGAAATAAAGCTAACGACGATTTCTATACGATAAAATTGCACATTCTGGCCTATATTGTTTAATACAAAAACATGGTTTCTTCTTGTATTTGTCCAGAAACAATTTTACTTTCGTAGTTTCGTCTCGTCAATTAATTTGTACGAAATAATATTTAACCGGTTAATATTTATCATCAGAAGTTGTCGAAAACTGTTTGCATTGGGACAACAGTCCAGTGTCCGCCGTCGATTATTCCGGGAATCAATTCTCCAGATAGTTCAACCTGAGACGAACAAAACCAATATATTTCCCGACACTTGAGATGCCAGGTAATTGTGGCAGAAAGTTTAGGAACGTGCTCGCAATATTGATGAGACCACGCCTGTTTCTCGCCTGACTTACGGCACCCTTACAATATGTTGCTTTTGTTTTTTTTTTCTTGTGAAAAAAGAATCGTCAAATCGGTTTTTCACTCCAAATTATAATCAATTCGGTTCAATATGAAAAAAAAAAAAAGCAATCAATCGTCAAATTACGAGTAATGTTTTGTATATTTATTGTTTCACTGATGATGATGTAGATAAATAACTTATCGAATGGCAACTTTGTAGTTACACAAATATAGTGCTTCTAAATTCACAAGCATGCAAACTTACAATATCCAAAATAAAAATGGAATACCTACAAGGGTGAGTTACGAAAAATGTAACAAACTAAGAAGAATGTTTTATTTTTGTGTATCACTCGTGATCGTGGGGTCAAAACAAGGTACACGTGAAACCGCAATGGTAAAATTTATTACCAACCCGATGGGAAGGGTCGAAGAATTTTATTATTCTGCATACAATACCATTTTCCTATCACAAATTATTCGAACGGCAACGGTTAAGGTTTTGCATAACGTGCGAAAATTGCGCTTTCTGTGAATTTATGCCCGCTTTGTTTCTTACCGGAAACCTGCCTACGTGAGGTTAGGTTACGTAGAAAAAACTTGTGGCTTTATTTGTTATTTTCATCGCAAGTTTGAAAAACATAGAAAACCCGTCTGGATGGAGGATATATTAAAATATTTGCAAAATAACGTGGAAAAATATATAAATCTCGAGCGGTGATCAACAAAATGTTGTTCTAGAAAAGTTGTGAGCTTCAAGAGCCCTTTAAGCGCGTTCCGAGGAATAAAAATGCGTGTTTTCAAGTTTACGACATCCTTTCTCTTATCTCAGCGGCGATAGGTGCCGAATGAGCGATGTTTAGGAGCGAGAAGTATTGCGTCCCAGACAGTTAAAGGATAAGGCAACTGTTTACGCCAGATTTAGAAGGATATTTATTTACACTACATACTTACAGGATTTTAATAAATAAAGGAAACATATTTTTTTTTTCAATGAAAAATATTAATTAAATGATGTTTTTTGTGTTATTCGAAATAATACCATTTTAATAGTAATATTTCGTTCACAGTAAAACATTTTGTAGCGTATTGGCGATACACCTTTTAACGACTGTGTAACGGTCGACATAAATCATACTATTTTCATAATAGTTTCAAAATGTTTTCAAAAGGTTTAAAATAACCGTTGTCTACAATACGAGGCAATATTTCAAAAACTGAAGATAAATGTCATAATTGTGATAAAAACTCGCGTGACGAATGTCTCGTAAAGCTTGACGAAATTAAACATTTATTGCGAAACTTTCGCTGCACTGTATGTACCTGCTTTAGTAAATTAACGAGCAGTTATAAACAAAACGTTTAGAAATAAATGTACCAAGTTGGCGTTTTTTTTTTACCAAAGGGAACCTGCCCTTATCTTAGTTTTTTTATTATTTATCTCATAACAAGTAGTAGTAGTATTAGAAAATGTTATGTATCACTCAATTACATGACAATCATATTTTGTGGTTTGTAAGGCCAACCACTGATCTAAGAGATTAAAAGTCAGTCGAAAAGAATATTTACAAAATCCTCGCTCCTTATAAACAATCTATTCTACCTATATACTTTATTAGCCATGCAATCGGGTATTTCATGCGCAGCGGCAAAAGGAATTATTTTGGTTAAACACAAGTTGTTTCAGCAGACAAGGGGCGCTACGTGCTGGATCAAACATCGCCCGGGGGCGCCACAAATCATGCCGCAAAAACCTGTTGTAGGTAATTCCAGCCGACCGATCTCCAGTGCTCAAGATAGCAGCTTAACAAATTGCGTTCCACCTTAAACGGCAATAATTTATCTGTTTATTTATTGCCAGTATCTATTAGACATGGACACGGGTGTTTCTGAAAGGTTCTATCAGTAGCGAGCCCCGTAAGCCGCCGGGATTTTCTCCTGTCTGATAATGATAGCTTGTTATTAAGATAGGCAGAGGTTCGATTGCTATTGTTTATTTACCTTTTGTGCGTCTACGGTCACGAGAAAAAGTTATTTCTCCGGGAGAGTTACGATGATGCCTTATAAATAGTTTAGTAGAATATACATACAGTTTTTAGCTTAAAATTTATGTAATCCATTTAGATGTAGCATTCAAGACCAAAATTCTTATGAGCTTATAGAAGAATTAAATTATTTTTATAATATTATAAAAAAATATGTACGAGAATGATTAATTTGTTAAGTTTTTGGATCAGACTAAAGTTATTTTAAAAGTTTTATTTTTATTTTAGAGTCAATAGACTGTGACATGACCAGCCCCTGTAACTTTTTCAATTAGTTTCTTAAACTTGGTTTGTACGTTTCTAACTTTACAAGATTTCGCGTTTAATTGAAAAGTTCTAAAAGTCACTGACTAGAAATATTTGAAACTAATTTTCCAAACTAATTGCACGCTTGAGCATAAATTTTCTAGAGTTTAAACTACATGCAAGTGAATAATGAAATTCTGTATTTTAGTTATAATTTAATTGTACAATCAACGTCAGTGTCGCCTATCCTTCTCCAGTAATAGGCTGACACACGACGCTATCTGTATTAATGCTAGCTAGTTGTTTGTGACTGTACTCTTGTTTGTTTAATTTTGTTAATTGTCAGCAAATATAAACAGAAGACGTGTTTTGCTCCTGCTGAAACTTAATCTAAAATATTTAGAATATTGACAAAAGATTTCAATAGGTACTTACTAACGTACAATCAATTTACTTGAAAGCTTTGTCTTTGAAATCTGAAAGCAAATTGAGATGATCCTCTCATTTTCTCGTTACTTAATGACTATAATTTAAACTTAATAATAAAGACAGACAACTGGCTTTGTTTTATCTTGAAAGGTGGAATTTCGTGCAGCTAAATGAATGCTAATTAAGAAATGTGAGCTTTAGAAATGAACTCAAATTGAGGACCGTGACATTCTAAAAGGACTGACATTGTAATTACGAAAAATTACTAAATTTTTTCCCTAAGAACAGGTCGTTTCAAGTAAAATTAAGCAACAAAGTATTTCTTGGAAACATCTGGACTGTGGAAGACATTCTCGATTTAGTTAAAAAAATTATCTACCCAAAGGAAATAAAAAATCAGTTCTTAAAACCTCGAACTTTTAATCATGATTAATTTCCGTGAAATCAATTCCTATTAAATTCATTGTAATATTCTTCACGCTTGCCCCAAAAACAGATAAAATACTATACCTCTAACCCAACATGGGGTTGAAGTCTTACTCATCCATTGCAGTCTTTTGACAAAAAAAAACATCGTTCTCTCACTCCTACTTCTTCTATCGAGTCGATTCAGTGACTATTATGGTGGAGGACCAGTACTCCGCCACAGACACGGCAGCGTCCGTGGCATTGTACAGGTCCTCGCGTGTGCAGGTGCTAGGACATGCTGGGCAAGTTAATAAATGGGCCATTGTTTGAGGAATGATGCCACACAGCTTGGACGAATAAAAGCCAAGACAAGACATACACTATCTGAGCCATAACCCCCCACCTTTGCATGTTTTTTCTTTGTTTTTGTTCCTACTCACAATGACACATTGAAGGAGCGCGCAGACCGAGGCGACAGCGACCATAGTGCTACGACCGACGCAACTCACTCTCACAGCACCGCGGCGCGACAAGACTCACTGAAAACATTGGCATAACCCAGTAAATTATAAAATTTCACGACCTTGAACATTTGAAGTATTTCATAACTACATATTAGTTATTATTTTTTGCTTATATTCAAACACCAGAAAATTATCTTTAATATTTTTGAATCATAGAAAGCAATCAAATACTAAATCTTTCCGGCGGGGTTAGATAGAACCCACATCTTCAGCCTTTACGCAGTTAATGTTTAAACCACCTCCGCGGTGGGCTGGTGGCGTATTTCTAGTCATCGCTTAAATTACAGAAGTTAAAGTTAGCGACCAATTTGCATGGAATGGAACTCGCGTTAATATACTATTTGAGAAGACTTTCGATAGTATCAAACTTCGATATCAATAGTATCGACAAAAATCAACAGTATTGACCATTATGCACAGTTTCAGTACATAAGTATAAACATGCTGTACGTCACATGTTTGGCTAGCAATCTAGATCTAAAACTACAAAACATAATATTGTAATCTTTTTTTGATTGTTATCTGTTGTGTTCGTCTTAATAAATAAAATAAAATAAATAAATAAAATTATGAGATCAATAATACTCAAGAGGGGTGATAGTTTCGATCTATCTATACTATCAATGATTTTCGAGGTTATCTATAGTTCAATTCAAGTTATTTTTCAATAACAACACTAATACGATTGTTAGTGTTGTTATTTTGAGTAGCGTGTCGCTCTGAATCCGCTGCAGTAGTTTCGCGTCGCTGTCGCTCCGGTGTGCACGGTACCATTTAAATAAATGGGCAGCGATTCCTGTCGCCCCGGTCTGAGCGAGGCTTTGCACGTACAAGTATATTCCATCCATTCATACATTCCTCTATCGGGAAATCGAGTCTACCTTTATTCCTTATCTATCATATCCATATCTAAACTCTGCACTTTTAAATCAATTTTTTAAAGTGTGATTCACTGGGCAAACTAATTGCAGTTGATGTGCAATTATACCTATAACTTATCAGCTAAATAACTTTTATCTTTTTCTTGTTTTGATAATTATTATCGTTTTTCTTAATTTGTTTATATTTTTTAAATAATATGCCAGTAAAGAATACCACATTGCGCGCTGTTTATGAATTATACCAATTTAAAACATCTGTGCATTTTTAATATTTTACCTTGCGATAAAGTATATTTGATTGTATTTAAATCACGAATGTACCTAATATGTCTTCCTCACGAGGCTGCCTGCTGGTTCCTCGTGATATATTGTAATGAAATGCTGCCATCTGTTTTCTTTCTTCGGAGTATGGGGTGCAGTCATATTTCCTTCCTATTGAACTATTCAAAGGGTACAAGCGCTTTGGTGATTCGAACAAAAGGGAATGTGATGGCACTTTTTTATTTTTACTATTTTTTCGGTTACGTATACAGGTAACCTACGAGTACAAGAGATTGTTTTATACGCTGTATTACAACCCAATATTTTTCTTCTACAAAAACATAAACGAAACAAAATTCGTGCTTTAAGATGATTCTTTCTCTACTTACGCCTAATATCTAACCGCGAAATCAGAAATTCCTACCCAGTTTACATCTCGAAACTACACACACATACAACAAGTCAACTAATATTAATCCATGTTAATAATCCGGTTCGTCCTTGATCTGTATACGTTGTGACGTAGACGTGACGACAGGTGGCAGAGTTTGTGCGACAGTCACGGAGCTGCGTAAACAGGTAGCGTAGATAATCAGACCGTAGTAGTATTGTTCCGCCAAAAGCATACCTACATTGTCATTTGGCCAGTCGTATAGAGTTAATTACAAAGCTGATAATTAACTATTGTTTTGCAGTTTTTTTATGTATCTATGCTATGTATGTAAGTGGTGAGACGTGCTTAAAATATATTTCCCTCTTAGGTATCTTGTCACCCAAATTTAAAAAAACGTAATAGTGTTGTGATTGTGACCCACAGATTCAACCATTGACAAATTAATACACCCTTTTTTCGAATTTTCCTACTAAAATAAAACGTAAAGTTTTGTGTTTTTTTTTTTATTCTGCTTCTTTAATAATGATTAGTGTAATAAAAAAAACTATATTATTCTTTAAAAAACCAGATAAATGATTGCAGTTAATTATAACGAGCTTTTCGTAATTTATCAAACTTTCAAAACATCAAAAGCCTCACTGCTCTTCAATCTCGTATCGTTAGTGGAATGTGTTAGAAAAGTGTTTAACAAAGCAATAAACCGCCAGCTCTAGTGGGCTGGTTTATAGCCCACTTAAACTAAACTAAAATAAAAATAATTGCTTCTGAGGCTTTGGGGCCTTATTTTTCTACGTCATACGTTACGTCATGTTCTCTTTGAAGACTAGGGTTGAAAAGAATTGTTCTTTTTTAGTATTCAAATTTTAGGTAGTTTCATATTCTTTTGTTGATACCTTACATCACTTAACAGTTACAACCTATCATCCCTAGCTTTGTTGGGAGTATTAATTTTGTTATGGTAACAATCCATGAAAGGTGCGTTTAAACAGACATTTAATTTTCTTCTATTCTTATTCTAGAGATACGTTGTCTACGATTATACATTTCTAATACAGCGAGACATAATAATATTGAGTAGGTCGTGTTGTACATCAAACGAGTTGGATAGAACTATCTGTGACGCATGTGGAGTTTCTTCGGTGAGTTCTTCTCGGCACAGAGTTCGCACACTGTATAGTGAAATCCTTAAAAATGTAATGAAGAAACTAAAAGTTAATAAACGATTCATTCATTCATATTAGATAACCTTGTCAACACAAAATAAATGCAGTTCGAATTGCGAACTTGTAACCTCTGAAATTGATTACCATTTATTAGTACTACCTATATATAGGTACAGACCTACATGGCCAAAATTGGAACTGTAGCGATTAGTATGGAAATGTCAACTTTCAGAACTTTACATTACTACTAGCGCCACCTTTTATTTCACAGATACGTGTCGGTCGGTAGGTCTGTATTAATTCTGTGCTGCCAAAACGCCTCACACGCAGCTGATAATGCACGCCATATCCGCGCAGAGAACGCTCTAATATCCGATTTGTATTCACGGTCGCGTTGTTTATGGTCCATTGAGGTACGAGCGGCCATTCATGACGCTATATCAAATAACCACTTTTGTGTAGAGGATGATACCCTAGTCCGCTTATTACTAGATTGAAAGGTTTTTGGGTGATTCAATTTATTTAGCGTCTCTATTGAAAATGCTGAGATCAATAGGTAGTACAAGATAACCTCTGTCTACCAATATCGTTAGGAGAAGCGAAAGACCACTCTGACTTTCACTAGACGGAATTAGAAAATGCAATACAATAAAAATATTATTTATTGACACCAAGAATTCACAATTACAAGAACACAATTATACAGAAAGTTGAGTCAAGCGGCCTTACAGGTAAGCAACCTAACGAAGCTAAAGTATATTTCATTCATTCATTCATTCAACCTTTGGGTAAGAAAATCCAGGAAAAATAGTGATAGTGCAGAGTGGGTTGGTGCTGGTGGCTGATTTCCTATCTACATACAAAATAATACAATATGGTAAACTACATACGAAATGGTATATTATCTATACTATAATAGATTAAATATAAAGCTACAAAACACGATTTATGTAAGGAATGCAATCGAAAGCAGCTGCAGTAAGTAGGTATATTGGCTTCATTAAAAGTCTCGAGCACCTAAATGCAAGCGAATAGAGCTACCATTATTCAATACGAGTTCTACATTCAACGAATGAACGAATAACTTGGAATACGATCTTATTAGCTCTTTACGGTACCTTGCTTACTTCGGAGTTCTTTAGTAAAAAAGTAGGGATTGCTTTTAAGTATATTCTGGATAATGTGCTAGATAACTTATTACAGAAATTAAAAAACATAACCACATAACATGTTTAACTACAACATTATCATGACAGCCGAACGGGAGATTTATTAAAGCTGTTATTTGACGTGAGTTGGACTATAAGTTCGAATATTTAACGAATAACAAGTTATTTATTTTTCGTGTCGAACGCCAACATATTGCCTAAGGAACGTTACGTAACAATAAAGCGAGATAATTCACAAATTCTTTATAATTTGTATTCTAAAAAACAAAAATTCGCATCCTTTTCCTCGCAAATGGTTGACGTCCTTTAATATTTTAACAGTCTTTATACCAGACTGTGTTCGCTAATGAATAATTTGAGAGCGTTGAGAGGCTCAGACCTTCATTAGGAGGAATTTTCAGCCTAAGGTGTTGAACTCAGTAAAACGTTTCAGACGTGATCATAAAGCGTTCCTTTGGACCCTCTTCGCAGTTTCAGATGTAACTGACAACAGTAACTATCAGCGCATTAACAGTAAATCCAATAGTTAATCAAAGGGACCGGCTTACAAACGATTTTAGTACTAATTCTTCATGTACAATCAGTTCCAAGAAACATTGAGAGACTCATAAGTAAATACGCTCAGTTTTTTTTATGTCCATTATGTCCAATATGATTCTGCGCTTCGGAAGGTATACGACGATACGTCAAGCCGTTGATCACGGCAATTCATCCACTTAAGCCACATGACCCAGTTTATAGTGTACTTATGCAGCGGCTCAGTCTCAGACAGAATCCCGTGAGATTGGTCATCGACCTATCAAATCAAAAATCAAATCAACGGCTGGTTACAGTCCATTGCTGGACTATGAGCCTCCTCCACGTAAGTGGAGGGTTTTTCCATAATCTTCACGCTTGGCAGGCGCAGTTTAAAAGGTTACTGTATCGGAGAGCGCTGCTGCCCGTTTCCTGTTCAATGTGTAGTCTCTAAGTCGCCTCTTACGACACCCACGGGAAGAGTAGGGGTTGATGACAAATGTATTCTACTCTGCCGTCACCACACGGCGGCTGTTGAACCTAAGGATGTAATTTTGAAATCTGTCATTTGTAGAATCTGTCATTTGTAGAATTCGACATTAGTAGAATTCGACATTTGTAGAATGTTGGAAGACTCAACTGTCATTTTGAGAATCTGACATTTGGCGACTAATTCAACGAAATGTTGATGAAGTTGTCTATATTTTTCTTTTTCATAGATAGTTTATAAGTTGGCTTGTTTTTAATGTACATTATGCAACTACCGTAATCTAGTTTTACTTTTGTGTATTATTGTTGCTAACAATGACCAAGGGGTAAGGTGCTCTTAAAATAAGATATCTTGTATCTACTGTGGACTCTGAAATAAAAATGTACATTAATGATTTCCTGTGCTTTAGTTCACCTGAAATATTTTGTATTGTACAATAGATTAAATAATTTGTTGTTAATAATAATAATAATGTTATGTTTTTAAATCAAAACCCAAAATAATTTCGAGGACTAATAATCAACACTGTTAACATCCACAAAAAATCTTTTCGTACGTGGCGGGGTGAACGTGAAAGTTTGTTCGTTTCAAATTCAATATATTACAGCGGGCGTGCTCTCGCCCCAACACTGAAGCTCACTCGAGCATTGCGCATAGAAATTTATTGTTTTGTCTAAGAAAATCTTCTTCTCTTCACCCAACATCGTCAGTAGGTGTCATTAAGCTCTGAGTCTCCAGACTCAGAGCTTAATGACACGGCCGATAGGTGTTTTCTTCACAGTTGTTTATGATAAGCATCGTAAGAACATGGTACAGACGTCTTTCTCTTTGAAAGCGTTAAAGTATGTATGGATGTTTGTTCCGCTTTTGTACCCTGTTTTAACACATAAAAATGCTTGTAGTTAATAATGCTGACAGCTAGAAGTTAATAAAATAGAGCTAAAGCGTAGCACAGAGTCAACGGCAGCTAAGGTAAAGTCTCTATCGTTCACATAATAACGTTCAGTGATAAAATCGTTAGCCTGTGCTCACGTCCTGGGAACACGTGCGCGCAGTCACTTGACTCCCGAGACTGATCCCTCCTTCTGCTTAGATTAAATTTGCTCCTATAAAATATGTGTCCTCGACTCGATAACGCCGAAAATGTGCAGATGTCGCCGGGTAGTGTATGAAGCGCGATAGGGCTCCGCGACGTGCCGCGCCTACTGACGACTCACGCACGCATTTCTTCCTAATACTGAACGCACACATGTTTACTCTGATCACAAATCGTTCCAATACAGTATCGATCGAGCGTCCCCGATCATGCTGCCTGTCGTTATGCGCTTGGATTCACACTAATTAATTAATATTACTATATACGGGCATAATGAGAAGACTAAAAACTACAAAGCCCTTTGAGTTAGTTGAGTAAACATTAGTGTAATGTAGTGCAGTCACTGCTTCCCGTAAAGAACTCACGACAAAGTGTATTCTTCTTAATAAAAGTGCTGATGGACACATTCTTAGCTAACATCTATCTACTTAGCGATTTAAGTTAAAATTAAATTACTCATTAGGCTTTAGGCTAGATTCTAATATTTTTTTATATAAAATAACCGGCCAAGCACGTGTCGGGCCACGCAAAGTGCAGGGTTCCGTATTTGTCCAATACGTATTTGTTTAATTCATCAAAATATGTATCTACGATATTTGTAAAACCCATAATGTCTTACTTGTACAAGTACATTTTATAAGTTGGTCTATTATTCGATAACACTACTACCGTGAATTTTTTCACATTTCCAAATACAATGGTTTCGCTGGTAGGGGGGGACATACTTTACTCTAAAAAAATAAGCACTTTAACACGAAATATTTCAGAAACATCAAAAAATTGTTTTAGCAAACCCCATTATTTTTAATAAACCTATCCATACGCCACACTAGGTATACAAGTGAAAAAAAACTCCCCACTTCACGTGTACCAGAGGAACCTTAAAAAAAATAAGATTTTATTCCTTAGCTTTGTCGGCATGATTAATATGTATATCCATGCCAAATTACAGCCTTCTAGTACTAAGAGTCTCTGAGCTAAGCCGCGGACGGACAGACAGACAGACGAACAGATGGACATACTGGATTGACACATATAGACTATTATTCATCAACATCAACGGCCCGTTACAGTCCACTGCTGACTATGAGCCTCCTCCACGTGGAGGGTTTTGCCATAATCTCCACGCTTGGCAGGCGGGTTGGAGATCGCAGATTAAAAGGTTACTGTCGTCTACTATTACAGCGTGAAAAATTCCAAAAATATCGCGCGGACATCTAGTAAAAATAAATATTTTATCTACGCTGTGCCGCATGCAACTCGTTTAGTTTAAATGTAAATGCACCATACGCGAATGTTTTGGCAATTTAGTGCCGTCAATTGATTTGCAATTGTAATGAGCTGTCACCTGCAACCATCCATTATTGTACACGTTGTCCAAAACTATTTGCGAGGACAAACCTATCTCTATGTTTCAATATAAACTGCTAATAGGACAAAGTTTCGTCAAAATAGTCCGTGTAACTACATTATTCACTACAATAAATAAATAAATAAATACGTGGGGACATTTCCACACGTAATAACACTATTGATAAAAAAAAACTGCTTGTGTCATTTCTAGGAAACTGTGTGAGAGTAAATTGGCTGTGACAAAGTGTGGATGATAATTATATATGTGCGTGATATTTTATTTTATTATTATATTATTATTATGATATTTAACATTACAACCGAACCTCATACCAACATGATACCAACTGAAATTGAGAAAAGCACTTTTCGTCGGCGACAAAAGCTACACGTAGCCGAACGAACGGCGGCGGTATTTCACCTACGCGCCATGATTCGCCGCTTAAGCGCGATAGGAAAATCGTAAATTCAAGGAAAAGGATTGTCTTCATAAGTGGTCTCTTTAAAAAGTTTCGACACAAAGGCACGTCTTGAACACAAGCGGCGTCGTTGGAGCAAATGGCACCGAATCCTGATAGGTTTTATCCGTCGCTGTAGACACCCCTACTTTAAATATTCTTTTACAATCGCTTTATTAGATCATTTCTTTTTATAGTATACTATTGCTTTGTGAAAATATTTTTCTACGTATCGTTTATGCTTATTAATTGCTTCACAACAGATAAGTCTATTGTCTCGAAGGAAAATGAGATCAATACACGTTATTAAAAATAATGGCTAAAAATGTTTCTTGTTTCCATGCTCTGACACGCAGCTGCGCAGTTACAAGATCCAGAGCTAATAATTGTTATTAGGTGGAACGTGTAAGATGTTGTACACCTACTTGTGTAGAATATGTTTTTATCCTGTGGTACGTAAACTTTTTACATAGCGTGTAAGTAAGTTGTAAAATGACCGACCCCATTATTGGGCCGCCAAAGAAAATATTATTATAGTTTTGACTCTTGTATCTGTGTATTTGAATTTTTTGCGTGTTTCTATTTCAATGCGTAAAAATAGTTAAGTATATCTAGGAAAACTAAATTTTCAGAATTATAACTGGCATTAACAATAATAATGATAGCAGAAACAAACATTCAAAACATCATTCGTTATTATAGCAGTGAACCCTTCATAACACAATTAAAAGCACCCTTCGTACTCTATTATCTTGAATATTTAATAAGGTTGTCGGAATAGGGCTGCATATAGACAGCCCGGTAGACGTTCAGTTGCAGTCGGGTTATATCATGCGGTTGCGCGCGTCTGACAGTTACATGAATGTTGCGGCCGCGCGCGATGAACTTTTCAAACGGTCCCTTTTGTTTCCGATATAAAAACAGCGGGAACTTTTAAGATAACTGAATAAACAACAACAGACAGGTTTTTTTATTCTTGTTATATTTTTTATCTAAGTTGTAAAAAGCTTGTTGGCAAGCCTCAAATTCTACCAGGTTAGATTAGGTTAGGTTAAAAAACCTGAAAAACTTAATGAAATATATTTCTCGTACGTAATAGTAATATAAATGCATGTATCTCTAGTTTATACCGTCTCTGAAAATCACTTTAGAAATATGAACCTTATCACACTACTATAAATATGATTTTTGGTTTGCCAAAGTCTGGGTCCGAAGGACTATAAAATTTTTATATTAAAAAAATGATATTGGTCCATTAGCCCAAAGTTATTTTTATAGTATTGGTTCTCAGGAGGATAAATGCATGTATCTCTACGTTAGAGGTGGTAAAAAGTACATTATCTAATAGAATGTAAACAAAAATAAGAAGGAATAAGTTAAGAAAGAAAATGTGAAATCTAAAGCATATCTAAAGAACCAATGAGTTAAAATATGAGTTTGGCGCGTGCTAAAATAAAAGATATCGAGAGGTCACGCCTTTTAAAAATATAGGGTTCGAGTGTGTTTGACAGTGGGGGTAATGTTGGAAAAAGAATGGACGAGACATGCTCTGCTCACAACGTTTATTATTTTCTAGCTTCTGTTCTGTTATTTACTTTCAAGTCTTCATTCGCAGATTTACCTGGAGGTGACAGATGTTTGATTTTATTTTCAACTTTTTTGTTTCTCGTAATTAAAACCTCATATTTTTTTCTTTTTCAATAAAAGGCTTGTTGTAGTCACCCACCGAATTCTATCTACTTATACGAAATATGTGCCTGCATGCGTGAATAATTACTAATTAGATAAATAGATACCATTGGAGAAAAAAGGAGCACGTTGTAAAGCCACCTTAATTAATGACACGGTATAAAAATATGTTAAATGCTGTAAAATTTTCCAATCACGCGAATGGGAATCAACTGTGGCGATGAGTCGCGTGCGTCCAATTTGTTTCGCACGTCCTTAATATCGTGATTGATTTCGCTGTTGCCACAGTATAAATAGAGGGAGTAGATCATTCTTTCCCTTGACCGTGCATCGTCTTTGGACGGAAGATACAATAAAAAAATCTTTTGGCAAGAAAAGATGGGATTGCATAACAATTATACTGTGCTATGGAGTGCGATACGGGAAAATGCAAAAGATGCACGCTGCCTGTATACTTTCTTCGGTAAGATCGTTACGTCGATGAACTTGTCAAAAAAATTACGTCACAAATCAATTGTAAAATATAAGAGTGATCCGTCTTTTCCTTCTGCAACGAAGAGCTGTGCTCTCTTCGGTAGAGTCCCCTCCATTCTTCTCTGCTCTTCGATTTTTCCGTGACATCCTGATACAACACAACATTTTCTCCTACATTTACGTGATCTATAAATGTTCTCATAGGCCTTCCTCTTTTTCTTTTCCTTTCCACTTTTACTTCAATTACATTTTGGTAAAGTTGGCGTACCTTATCAGATGTCCCAGCATCTTCCCTGTCCTGACATCGGCAGTCTTTATGAAAACTTTCTTCTCGCTGGTCAGCTGCGTGATTTCCTCCTTCCTCGCTTCGGTAAGAGGGGCTCGAACCTACCTAGGGCGATCAAGTTTTAGTCGACCTCTCTGACCCAGTGCGGATTTCGCAGGAGTGTGCATGTTTCCTCACAACGTTTTTCTTCACCGTAAGAGCGTCGAATAAACGTATTATAAATTCGAAATTCGAAATCACATTGGTGCGAGGTGGGGTTTGAACCCCCATCTCCCGAACGGAAGACAGCGGCAACTACGACACTTCGGTAATAATATAACCATACTTATTAATAATCATTCTTGTGATTGTATATACTCTACTTCTCTATTTATACTATGTTGCTGAACCTCTGCCCCGATTCGTGAAACATTCCACTCATTACGCGCGCGACTCAAGTGCGCGAGAGAACACTCCTCGTTCGATAAATACGTGATGTTGAGCACTCAATTATACCTTTAATATCCTGTACAATATTATATTTTCTGTTTTATTTTGGTTATAAACTTTTCCAAGTAGGATAAAATTGAACAGCTTCCTATTATCGGCAAAACGAAATATACATTGCTAATGAAAATTGAAGTAGGTCATCATTATTACTGTTATAAGTAATATTCGTGCATAATATTAATAATCAAGTCATGTCAAAGTTGCTGTTAGCAACTGTAATGTCTAACTTTAAATATTTGCGCAAATTTAAAAACATATATAAACAAAATCGTTGTAAGCGTAGTAAAATGTAAGTATGAAAAAATAACATGGTACTACTTTTATAACAAAACCTCATAAAACAAGCTTTTGGAACAGAATTAAGTAAGTAAAAACACTTCGGTTACTATCTGTCAAAACTGCATCACCATCGTTGTCGGATCGACATATCTGTGTCTGACATGATTTTTAACTTTATCTCTTGTGTCTGATTATGTAAATAGAGGGTAGGTATCATGAAAATACGAGCATCTTTATAATACGTCTTTTATTTTTATCGTGAAGTGCTCTATTCTCAGGACTCAAATTTCCAATTCAATAGAAACTGCAAGGCTTTGCATGCCAATACGTCCATTTGGGGCACACGCGATCGACTTCCCATTTCAAAAGCGGATGAAATCATTCAAATTCGACTGTTTATACCTTGATAGGATTTATGGCGGTTTTAGACATTTATTTTGAGTGACATAAAGATATCTAAAAAATATAATAATATCTAGAAAGTGAGAAGTACGATAACACATAGTTATTAGTTAGTGTATCCGTTGTCAAAAGCAGGATATTTTTGATTATTATACCCAACAAAACAAAACTTAACACGTACCAATGAAACAGAACAACCGACGGCCCTAATTTTTAAACCTAAACTTAGCTTGCCAGTTTACAAAATTTCCATAATCAATTCGATCAATCCGGACACTGAGGCAATTGCCATGAGACCATTATTCAATCGAAGCGATATATCTCCTATCGCAGTGGACCGTAGCGAGAGCTGGCTCCGCAAAACTTGGCACCACCCGCGCCCACACCAATGCCAATTTCCATTAGCCCATCATCCAAAACGAAAAAATGCATAGACGATCATTTTTTCATTCAATTAAAATTGGCTGCCAACCAAAATGGCCGGACATTTTAGGGACATATTTTAAAGTTCTGTATAAAACGTTTACATTTGGCGAAATTGACCCGTTCGAGTTGTGATTTTTACCTTTTTGTTTGCCTGGTGACTGGAGAGAAGCCAAGGAAAAACTATTTCGTTGATACCAACATTACATTGGACTGAACTCTGAAAATAGGTCCCAAATAAAACTTTCCTGTCCTATAACCAAGCTTGGCACGGGATTGTGATCTAATCAAATTATTCTAAATGCCAAATAATGATTTGTTTTTTATATGATATTTTTGTATAAATCCTCCAACTTGAACGAGCTCACTCTCATTATTTGTGCCACTTCTCTTTTCGTTTCTTATAAACTCTTAACACGATTGTAGAAAATAAAACTCGATATCGGAAGTTGCACTCGCCGCTGATTGCGGAACCATTTTCGCCGACAACATCGAAAATCCATAAGCTTTCAATATCGCGGAGTTAACTCCGGTTTTGTTCCCAGTGGCTGCCCGATCTGAATATCAAAAATGGGAAAGCAGTCGTCAGTACTCGGGACACGTATATCGGGACCCTATCACTTCGCTCTTTACTTACTAGAGCGCCATCTGCACATCTCTTACCTAATCCACTAACAAATTTGATTATAACTATATGGAGTTACAGCTTTTTACGTTTTCTCGTTACACAATTTTTAGACTAGTCTGAAGTATGTCCTATTCATAATATTGAATTATTATGACAAATTATTAAAGTGTTACGTAACAGTAAAATTAATTGCGGTTGAACCATAATTGAAAATTAATTTAAATAAACTAAATCACTCATTATGAGGCAAATTTAGACCGACAGTTAGGAGTAAATGGGAGTGATATCTGAAATTAATTACCATAACCGCAATTAATTGTGCCTTCGATATTTGACAAAGTATTTGTGGAAAATTGCCACGGAGAGTCATAAACATCAAGCTCATTATGTACGTCCCTACCAACCTACCCTGAATTAGGGCGATCAGGCATAAGTCGACCACGCTGGCCCAGTGCGAGTTGGTCGACTTCATTTACACAAAACTTTGGAATGCAAGAGTGTGCAGGTTTCTTCACATAACTTATACTTGAGCCTACCCGAATTAATAGTTGATCCTACCCAAATTACCTTACCCCCCATAATTCGCCAGTTGACTGAAATCGATGAAGTTTTCTTAGGTGATTTCTTATATTTTTACATAAAATTTTATACACTTGCACAGTTTCTTAACCTGCACAGAAATTCCATGACAAAGCATAAACAATTAAAGAAAACTATATCGGTTTCGACCGGGGGGGGGGAGGGGGGTCAGATAATTCATAGTTATACATACCACCGGAGATTTATACACTTCCTACACAAATATTTAGATTTGAGTTACCGCTATATAATAAGTGGTCGATACTGTCACTATAATTTACCTAATGGCTTGGCACAGCCAAATGGTATGTTTGAAGTATATTTATATATTTTAGACATAGATAAATTGAACTGTACTTACTGCTTATTCTATTTTCAATCCGAGTCTTCATAAATAACTAGGGACTTATACCAGTATCAATTTACCAGTATTTATACTGGTATAACAATTTAGTATCATTACTTTAATTCGGTTAATTTCTACAGATGCTCAGACTCTACCAATATTTTACTGAAATAAATATTTGGTTACCACAACAGATATTTTTCAATCGTTATTTTTTTTACTGAAATAATATCGACTGGCCTGATGCGGGGTGCGGGAGGGGTAGCGCACGCGGCCGCTCGGTTAGTTTCGTGACGCGTCGTCGTCAAAATCTATCGTTTTCTCTTTTTTTTTTTATGCCATTATATTATCACATCTATACTAGGTACTAAAATCAATATTAGTACCCAAATAATTGATACCAAAATCAATATCAGTACCCAAACTAACGGTTTCAAAAAGAAGTTATATTACTTACAT
Source organism: Carpatolechia fugitivella (assembly GCA_951230895.1). Taxonomy (NCBI): domain Eukaryota; kingdom Metazoa; phylum Arthropoda; class Insecta; order Lepidoptera; family Gelechiidae; genus Carpatolechia; species Carpatolechia fugitivella. Next base: position 8,641,817 of record OX579656.1, on the reverse strand, counting down.
TTTAGTATCGAAATGAATAATAGTATCAAAATAGGTACCGAAAAATCACTGTGTGACGTCATACCGAAACATAATAGTATTAATATTTAATTATGTTCGGTCCCTGTAAAAACACAAACCATTGAGGCGAACATAATCATCACTCGATTCTCACCTCACTCGTCTTTCACTTCACCTCGTTGTTTTTAAATAAAACTTCAAATAAGCAGAAACTTCGGCTGTCTATTGTAAGCTTTATTGTAAGAGATTTGGATGCGGTACTGGAGGAGATGGCGAGGTGAAGGACGCCTTAATGGCCTCTTGACAGATCTCACCGACTCTTCAGGTCACTTCGTTACTCCAAATGTAGGTACAGCTGTTATACAGGATCCTTTAAGTGAAAAATATTTCTGATGTAACCATCTTTTCTGTAGGTCAAGCAATGTAGAAATATTTTTCAAAATGTCATTTAACATAGCCGAAACATGATCTGCATTCTAAGGAATCTAATACAAATATGTATTTATGGTTATGCCAACTTTTTGTTCATACACAAGCACGCACTACCTACGAGCACTTATGCTATAGAAAAAAGTCAAAAAGTTATTTTTTTTTTATGGGGTTTTGTTACGTCACTTACATTTCCCTTAAACTAGCGTAGAAGCATAGACATACTCATTTAAAATATAGCACGTATTTATGCTGTAAAATAAATTAATTTCACGAAAAATTTAAATTAAAAATAATATTTATTGAGAAGAAAATATAAAAAAAAGTTTGCAGAATCAACAATCTGATCAGACTACAAATCTAGTAAGACTTCTAGTGTAGTTCTTCATTATGCAGGAAACTTCCAGCATCTCACATCAAAGTTACTGTTGAAGAGTAATGTCGGCGTTTGTAGGTGTATTTGCCAACGTTCTAGCCATGTGTCTGAACGTGAACCTAATATCATGTTGCATCTGGTTACTATATTACCGGTTTAGTATTCTGGACATGCAAGACATAAATGAAGGTTTGCACCTACTAATCAAATTGTAATTAATCCCATACATATGTCTAGAATCTACTCTTAATTATCTAAGTCATATGTGGTCTTGAGATCTTAGTTTATATCTGTTTACTGTAACCTAACCTATTCCTATAAAAAATATATTAAAATTTCCAAAAAAGGGAAGTTATCTATTTGATACTTAATGTTTTTTAATACGAGTACCTTTATAAAACATTTTGAAATATTAATAAAAAAAAACTACAATAAATCTATCTATATCTATATCTATCTATACCTATACATACCTAATATTGGTATAATACAACCTATACCGAAGCTATGCCTATACCGAATCTGTAAATTAAATATATATTTTTTATTTAAATATAGACGGTGTCACCCTTATAATATTATATTTTGACATGGTTTTAGTGTGAGCCCAAGGCAGTGAACTCAGATACAAAAGCAAACGCTATTGAACCTCACGCATTTGAAGAAAGTCGATGTCAATGGCGCAGAGTCAATCTTTGAAACACTCAAGTAAGTGAAAGATATATCCATTGACAAGTCCACGAACTACGAAGCCACAACGCGATGTCCCTGTAATTGACTCCCGTGTTTGCGCCTGTCGGGCTGTACTCTACTCGGCTCATGTTCGCCCATCTAAACCTGTCACTAGCAGAAGTTTGTTCTCACTTGACCCCTTAGCTTTACACAACCAAAATTCGGAGAGCTGATAGCAAGTTTAGTAGGTGTCCGTCAATAAATATTTAATAAAGTTAGCGGTCCGCTTCAGCCGCGATATTTTGATTAATAAGTACTTGATGAATCAAACTTTTACTCGTATATTGGTGAAAATGTAAAATAAATCAGCCGGTAATAATAATACATTGATTGGTTGATTGATATATACCTACTTTATTGCACTAAAAAGTATGTACAAAGGCGAACTTAATGCTATAGAGTATTTTTTACCAGCTAACCTTTGATGGTTAAGAGAAGGTTGAGGGTAGTGCCGCTAAAACAGCGTTCAATTTATACTGTCTACATCGGGCAAGTTATTAACAAATATAAAAAACATTGGGAATAATTATATATAATTATCTCAGCCGATAGACGTCTAATGTTCCACATCTTACTAAAAACGTGCACCTTTTGTTTCAGTTTGAAAAACTAGGTTCAGCGCTTTGAATTTTCGTAACTATTTGAGACGTTTGTACACATTTTGCGCTTAGTTTAATTTAACAAAGAAACACGATAACAACGAAACATTTCTGTGTGATATTGCACAATAATACTCATAAAACAGTTCCCCTGCGTCCGATCCAGAGAACACATAGCAAACTTGCTTCATTAATCACTGAAGTTGCGAACGAATGATAATAAGTTCGTTTCGCTAGTTGTTCGTTCACTCGTTCAATGTGGATATACAAACGTTCGCTCGATTCGCTTGCATTCAGGTGCTCGCAACTTTTAATGAGGCAAATATAGCGATATCGATTGCGCTCTCCACATAAATCGTGATCTGTATCTTAGTTCCTTGTTAGTACAGATAATGACATTAGAACCAGAAAAGATACGTTTTCTTGTTTTATCGTTAATACTTATACGAGTATATTATTATAAACTTCTAAAACAGTTACCTATTTTTATGTCGAAGAATAATTTATGCTCTTTAACGTAATGTACCGCATTATAAATATTTTTTAATGAATGTTTATTTACAAAGTATGTTATCATGAGTGTGATAGCACGCACAAACAATAAATCTAATTCATTTCCAATAGCATTCATCCATTCGTAAAAAACAAATACAAACAATAATAAAAAACATATAAATAAAGTTGTATTTGCTGAAGTTTCTACGATGTATGTAAACTGTTCACGTAGGTAATGCGGTATCGATATGTAGTCGATTATTTCAGAAGCCACTGAGCCGATATATGAGTTTCAGCAGTGTACTAAGCTGCTTATAGGAAGAACTATTATGAGACCATTTTATTTGGCTACTATTGTTTCTATTAATCCACATAAATGGATAAAATAATAGAAAATATTATATTATAGGTCAATTTCCTATTCATTGCTTTTTGTGTTTGGAGAAAGGTTCTTTGCTTTTTGTCGTTGGTTGGTGAGGAAATTAACAATTTTCGTCTTTGAGACATGAATTTATTACTTATTGTCATTGTTTCACGTGAACAATAGGCCATATTACAACATTGTAAACTTTTATCAGCAAGTTTGACCTGTTTTAAAGCAATAACTTTAGCGATGCAATTGTTGGTTATCAGTCCATAGCACATTATGTCGTTCTATCTATTGTAGCGTTAAAAAAGAAAGCTAGCTAGCCTGTGGTCGACGACCACAGGCGAAACGTGAAATTTAGGTGAACAGAGAAAGAGTTGGTTGAATTTGTCCGAACGGTATAATATAAATTTAAAAAGGCCTAGAAATTGCCAAGCATGAGCCGAGAGTCGAGCCCTGAGGGGACTCCGTCGATATAGTGTCGCTGAACTAGTGTTGTGTTGTGGTGTGTCGATGCAGGAAGGTGTACCAAAACCGCGGAGTACCCCGAGAGAGTATAGCCAAACGGGAACCAAAAAAAGAGGGCCAGAGAAACCTAAAGGGCCTTTTTAGAATTTGGAAAAAGAATTTAGACAATTTGGCAAAATCCGCATACAAAAATACACTGATACAAAAAACAGGCTAAAAAAATCCGCGTGATGTGCAGTATTCCTGGGGGGACGCCGGTGCGCGGGTCTGCGGCATTCGGCTGGCACGGGCGCGGACGCACACAACGCAGGGATCCAGGCCCGTTCAATGCCTGGTGGCCCCAGGTGTCCGGAACCACCGCAAGAGATCGTGAAAGACACGGAGGGACCCTCGTGCGTGCGTCGGAGAGGCCGGAAATACACTGTAAAGATTGACAAAGAAATAATCGCCATCCAACCAAGACAGGGAAAGAGAAAAGTGCGTCGATAAAAACCAGGAGGAAGACAACACAAGACTTACCCGGCTAGTCCAAAGTAGGAGCCTAATATTTATTGTATGGCCTAATATTTATTGCATGCCAAGCCACTTACAACATTTAGTCATATTTTCTCACTAATATTCAACCAAGTTCAAATCGTTTCCATCTGATGACAGACGACAACTGAGAAAACAATAAACAATTTAGAAAAAGGACAAACCAAGAAAATTTTAAATTTGAAAATGTGACATAAAAACCGGCCAAAAGAAAAAAGAACCATACCAAAAAGGGTTATTAAAAAACCTGCAGTAATGCTGCAGACATCCCTTCACCAGAAAAAATAATCCTCCAACTCGAAAAGGAAAAAAAAATCTTCGAGATGGCAACCCTCGAAGGAAGTTGACCACCCTAGAACAATAGACGCATTGTTCAAAGTCAACTATCACAGGACAAAAATTATCGATAAAAAATTTATCGACACTCTACCCCATCACTATAAACCAACGAACACGTCATGTTCCCAGCACGAGCGGCTCATAAACGACTCACTGGCCCCAGGATAAGAAACCACCGGTGTCCCAAAAGAAGCCAAGTCAATCCACCAGAGAAAAAAAAGGAGGACGGAAATGGCTTGGAGAAAGAAAAAGGAAAGTTGTCAACCACAACAGAAAAAGGTGGAGACAACCGAAGGAAACACCGATGAAGTGGTATCCCCGAGCCAGGAGGAAAATGTATGATACGTAAAGGATAGAAAAGGAAATTTGGAAATTAGGATATGTCGGGATATCGGAATGTTGGAATGTCACTAAGTTTTAAAACATAAACGCGCCTACAAACGATATTATTTACACACCTAAATGCTAAAACTAAAAACTATACAAAATATCAACAAGTAGTTTTTGAACTACTGGTAAAAAGTTTACAAGTCGAAACTGTCAGTTACGCCCGTAATCGGCGGCAAGAGAAAAAAAACTTCAAATCGATCGTGCGCGAAAACTGACAGATGACTTGTAAACAAAGAGCTATCAAACGAGGGCCGACGCTCGCCCACGTCATCGTGTTCATCCCGAAACACGTCAGACGCCGACGAACATCGGAAACACTCGGATCGGCTCGGAAAAAGGGCTCGACGGCGCAGTTGGTAGGCAACCAACGCCGTCAAAGACGAGGTCGGGGTTCGAACTCGACCCTGACAAAAAATTAAAAAAAGTTCCGACGATGGCCATAATAGGCGGACTGCGCAAAGCAGCGGTCACCGTCCTGCCGCGACAAAAAAAGCGCGCTTCGGGACAAAAATTTTGCCCCGGCTCAATCCCATCGGAATGACGCAACATGGGCCAGGTCAGAGGCCTATGGCAGCTCGAAAACCTGACCACATGTTGGTTGCGTCAATTGCGAATAACCTAAATACCTACAAACTAACACTAAGATATAAATAACCTATACCTAACCTATACCTACAAACTAACACTAAGATAGATCAATCTGGCCAGACATACACACACACACCAAAAACACAAAAAGGCGTATGAAGTAGTAAACTTAGTGACATTCAAAAGAAAAAAAGATGCCAAAAGGTGAATCTAAGCCAAATGATGAGAAGAAAAGTTGGAACACGTTTGCCTGATGGCTTTTAGAATTTAGAAAAATAATGTTCCAGGGGAACATGGAAAAGAGGGTCTATTTCAAAATATCCTTTACATGATATGAACCCTCGTGCGGGGAATCACAATCCGCCAATAAGTATACTTGCGGAGAAACACGGCGTATGACTCTACAGGGGATAAACCGTGGGGCAAACTTACCACCACGGTCAATGTCCTGAGTGCCTCTTTGAAAATTTCTGCGCCAAACACGTTGCCCAGGTTCAAATCTGATAGGATTCCGCGATTGATTATAATAACCTGCGTTACGTTGAAAAGCGAGTGTCAAAGCGTCTGCCACCTTAGCATAAATGTCTTGAAGGGACCTGAGACTCGTCGCACGATTACCTCGACTGTCAGCCAACTCCGGGCTCACAGTTTCGGCTACTCGTGGACGACGCCCGGCGTCCACTTCTCTTCCATACATAAGGAAATTTGGGGTGTAAGTGGTAGCCAGATTAACACACGAATTCAAGTATAAGGCAACTTTGGGTAAGTGTTTGGCCCAGCTTCGCTTGTCGTTCCCCACAAGAATACTAAGGGTAGTAATGACGGTCTGGTTATAACGTTCTACCACGTTAGCTTGGGGTGAATAATAGGGTGTGAAACATGGTGAAGGAATATCATACGACCTGAGAAAATCTGCGAACTGTGAACTGCGAAAAACCGTCGCGTTGTCACACAAAACGCCAAGAGGGGAACCATACCTCATAATCACTTCGGACTCTACCGCTGGGCAGATAGATCTGGCGTCAGCGGTTTTCAAGGGAACTAACCAAACAAATTTTGAAAAAACGTCGACCATCGAGAAAATATAACGATAGCCATAATAGGCAACAGGGAGTGGACCAACCAGATCTAGCGAGAGTAAATCCATAGGTGACGTGACAGACCTTGGGTAGAGCTGCTGACCACGTGGACGTGCGTTAGAAATCTTGAAGGCCTTACAAACAAGACATTGGGAAAGGCAAGAAGTAATATCCCGATACATATTGGGCCAATAATAAATCTCTCGAGCCTTAAGGTATGTTTTTAGCACCCCAGGATGGACATTGGGAAAAGAATGGTGGATCTCGTTAATAGCCTCCCGAGTTTTAGAGGCGGGTAAAACTAAGCGCCAGGGATTGTCGGACAAAGGGTTGCCAACAGAAACAGATCGGTACAACGTACCTTCGTGCAAAACGAAGGAGGGAAACAAGTGTGGAGTATTGGTAACTCCCTGGAAAACTTTCTCATACCACGGGTCGCCGGTAGGAATCAGTCCGCGTTCGAAAGAAACCAACGCTACCTGAGGAGGTCGCGACAAAGCATCAGGCACGACATTCTGGGCCCCCTTACGATGTTCAATTTCAAAATCGTACTGGGAAAGAATAGTCGACCAGCGCGCTAAACGCCTGGTAGGATTATCGAGAGTTAGTAGCCACTTTAAAGCGATGTGGTCGGTTACGATTTTAAGTTTGACGCCATCAAGGTAGCCGCGAAAATGCTTAACAGAATCGAGAACAGCAAGAAGTTCGCGTTCAGTGGTACTGTAGTTCCGTTCGGCACGGGAGAAAAGACGGGAAAAATACGCAACTGGATGTTCTTCACCGTCAAACTCTTGAACGAGAACGGAACCAAGACCAACCTGACTTGCGTCGCAATGTAGGCTAAATGGTTTGGAGAAATCGGGACAAGCCATGACAGGAGAATCTATGAGGACCTTCTTAAGTTGTTCAAAAGCGTGGTTTGCATCCTCATTCCAATCAATAGGATCTCTTCCTTTCCTCTTTCCGATGAGGGCAGTTAAGGGTGCGATGATTGAGGAAAAATTGTCAACAAATCTTCGGTAGTAGGAGCACATACCAAGAAAAGCTCTCAAAGATTTAGCGGTAGTAGGAGCTGGATAATTACTAATGGCATCTAGTTTCTTAGGGTCGGTCTGTAGCCCTTTCTCATTTACGATATAACCGAGGTACTTTAACTCGGACTTGCAAAACTCGCACTTCTTCAGGTTGACAGATAAGCCTGCCTCCCTGAGGCGGTCACGAACCTTGGCGATGAGCTTGATATGGCTATCGAAATCACGTGACACTAAAATAAGGTCATCAACGTACCCGAAAACGAAGTCGTCAGACTCGGCCGTGAATTCAAAGTTGACAATCCTATCCGTAAGCCGCTGCATTTCGGAAGCCGCGTTAGTCAAACCAAAAGGCATACGGACGAATTCGAATAAACCACGTTGAGGAACGATGAATGCAGTCTTCTCACAGGAAGCCTTGTCGGCTAAAGGAATCTGCCAGAAAGCGCTACGGAAATCTAAAGAGGTCATAAACTTCGCGCCGCGTAGATTGTCTAAGATATCCTGAATACGAGGGAGGGGATAGGAATCACGTATAGTCACGCTATTGAGCTTTCGGCTGTCTACACAAAATCTAATACTGCCATCGGGCTTGGTGATCATAACTACTGGTGATGCCCAGCTCGAACGTGACGGACGAATGACACCCATCTCGAGCATCTTATCGATCTCCTCGTTTAAAACCTTGAGCTTGACCGGGGAGAGCGGGTAATATCGTTGTCTGATAGGGGGTCCAACAGTCTCAATCTTGTGGGAAAGCCAAGATGTACAGCCAAGACCAATCTTGTCTGAAGAGATCTCCTCAAATTCCGTAATAGCGAATTGGAGACGACGTTCCTGGTCATCTGTGAGAACAGCACGAGGGTGGATATACCTGACCTCGGCTAGATTCCTTGGGAACTCACATCTTCTAGAAGATGGTTTGTGGCCCACACCAGAACCTGGAAGGAAGAGCTTCCCGGACCGCTTACCTTTAAACCTCCGGCTAATAATTGAAGTTAACCCGAAAGCGTTCCAAAACTCGATACCAAGAATAAATTGAGTAGGGAGACCAGTACCAACAAGACATGGATGAGCAACAGATTTCCCATCAAATAAAATCGGGACATCAACTCCGCCTAGTATCCGAATGGGAGAATTGTCTGCAGAAACCACAGGAGGCCGGATCGATCTGCAATAATCAAGGCCCAAACTCTTCAATAACGCTGAGTCGATAAGAGACGTCTGAGCACCGGAATCAAGTAAAGCCTTGACAGTTGTTCCAGCAACAAAGATTTCAATAAACAGACGGTTGTCAGTAGATTTATCAAGAACAAGGGGCGACACAGCTGGGATATCTTTGCCGACCCTACAGTTTAGTTCTTTTTGGGAGCGACCAGGGTTACAGCGTGGACAATCACGCGTCATATGACCCTCAAGTTTACACTTGAAGCAAATTAGGCCGGGGACGTTAGGACAACCTCTATAGTCGTGGCCTGAAAGATTACACTTAAAACAAATCGGCGGGGTGGTAGCGTTAGGGGGAGCTACGTTCACAGGAGCAACACAGATCGGAGCCGCTACAGATTCCTGGTAGGTCTCGAAGTTTTTGGCAACCTCAAGAAGTGAGTCCACGTCCTTGATGATGTTGGTAGCAAGGCATGGGTGGTAACGAACGTGCAAACCGTACTTGACAATTGTAAGAAAATCCTCCTCGTTGATTGGGGAACGGAGTTTTGCGTTTAAATCACGTAACTGGATAACGTAATCAACGACCGATTGATCGCACCTCTGCTTAAGAGCCCTGAGCTGGCGTTCAACCTTGAAATCGTAGTCGGCGACATCAAAGGTCCTCAAAAAGGCTCCTCTCAGATCACGGAAAGTGAGATTCGGTCTACGTATCGCACGAAAATACTTAAGCGCGCTTCCATCAAGTAATTCATGGAACCGAAGTACTACGTACGAAGGACTGATTCCACGAGCGACACCCTCCTCTTGGACGCGGGAGAAAAATTCCCGAACACAGGTATCTCCTGAGAACGTGATGTTCCATTTAGAGAGAGACTCCGTCTTGCCTGGCGGGTAAGACCACGCGTGAGCAGGTGTGCTGGGGTTATGGACGGAAGGGAAAGAATCCGAGGCTTGGTGGGATGCGTGGGGAGAAGACGCAGCTTCAAAGTGTTCCGCACCGGGATTTAAAACACGCGGGTAAGGGGTCAGAAAGGGATTGGACGTGCGCGATTGCGGCGTCCCAGTAATGGGAGCTTCAAATGTAGGATCCATCATTTAATCTAATTTGGAAAAAATAAATTAATATAAAATTAATATTAATATAAAATAAATAAATTAATAATAAAAGGGGGAAAATAAATTAGAGGAAGACCGGAAATCGGTCACCCTTCTCCAACAAAACGTAAAGAATTTAATTTAATTTATGTTACGGGCGCCATTTGTAGCGTTAAAAAAGAAAGCTAGCTAGCCTGTGGTCGACGACCACAGGCGAAACGTGAAATTTAGGTGAACAGAGAAAGAGTTGGTTGAATTTGTCCGAACGGTATAATATAAATTTAAAAAGGCCTAGAAATTGCCAAGCATGAGCCGAGAGTCGAGCCCTGAGGGGACTCCGTCGATATAGTGTCGCTGAACTAGTGTTGTGTTGTGGTGTGTCGATGCAGGAAGGTGTACCAAAACCGCGGAGTACCCCGAGAGAGTATAGCCAAACGGGAACCAAAAAAAGAGGGCCAGAGAAACCTAAAGGGCCTTTTTAGAATTTGGAAAAAGAATTTAGACAATTTGGCAAAATCCGCATACAAAAATACACTGATACAAAAAACAGGCTAAAAAAATCCGCGTGATGTGCAGTATTCCTGGGGGGACGCCGGTGCGCGGGTCTGCGGCACTCGGCTGGCACGGGCGCGGACGCACACAACGCAGGGATCCAGGCCCGTTCAATGCCTGGTGGCCCCAGGTGTCCGGAACCACCGCAAGAGATCGTGAAAGACACGGAGGGACCCTCGTGCGTGCGTCGGAGAGGCCGGAAATACACTGTAAAGATTGACAAAGAAATAATCGCCATCCGACCAAGACAGGGAAAGAGAAAAGTGCGTCGATAAAAACCAGGAGGAAGACAACACAAGACTTACCCGGCTAGTCCAAAGTAGGAGCCTAATATTTATTGTATGGCCTAATATTTATTGCATGCCAAGCCACTTACAACATTTAGTCATATTTTCTCACTAATATTCAACCAAGTTCAAATCGTTTCCATCTGATGACAGACGACAACTGAGAAAACAATAAACAATTTAGAAAAAGGTCAAACCAAGAAAATTTTAAATTTGAAAATGTGACATAAAAACCGGCCAAAAGAAAAAAGAACCATACCAAAAAGGGTTATTAAAAAACCTGCAGTAATGCTGCACTATCTACTAGCCTCTACCTACTGCTGGAACTGGGTCTTTGGGTATTATGTCCTTACCCTATTAAAATTGACCAATTTTAGTTGAACATGAGAGCCCAATCAATGCACCTTGATTGACTACACACTTGAGTAAATAAAAACCCATAACTTCACACACCACTTATGCACGCTCACAACCTTTGAATGTCATCGCAGGCATTTCCTAGCGATATTGTTTCACCCCATGAAGTTATTAAGACGATGAGAAAAAGTTGCCAAAAATAAAGTAGCAGTCGGCACTAGCTGTTACACCACGAAAGGGTAAAAAGGCAATTGTACGATGCACTCAGAAACACAAAGACTGGTGTGTCTTCGTTTAGGAAGGCTGTGTCAACCAGTTAAAGTTCTGCTCACCCCTTAGCAGAATCACAGAATCTTCTTTATTTTCTTACAATCAGGTGATTCAGCCTGCAATATTCTAACAAACTTGGGGAAAAATTCACAAAGTTTTTTTTGTGTGGTAGTGATTCGGCGGGATTCGAACCTGGAACCTCCGTAATGAGAGTCAAACGCTTAACTCGGCCATGGATGCTTTATGTATGTGTATTTTATTCAATAATTAAACCATCACAGCGCTCAGGCGGTGGCTGTGGTCCGAGAATACTTCACAAAAGTGGCAATTCGATGTAAATCGCACAGTGAATGGGCGCTTGTATCGCAATGGGCCATAAACAACGCGACCGTGAATACAAAACGGATATTAGAGCGCTGTGCGGATACTCCACGCATTATCAGCTGCAAATCGTTGAACCAGGTTTACATCTGCGGTTAAGCCACGTTTTTTTTACACAAAGTTAAAAATTCATCTATGGTATGGTATGGTATCATAACCACGTTAATGTCGACAAGCTCGACGTGGAGTGAGGAAATAGACCTTTCAGTCCTCACCTAGATGTTTTCCTAGCAACTTTATTACATCACAAGATCTATTCTTTAAAAGACGCACAGACTGAACTAAAAGCCGAAGAGAGTGTAAATAGGGTACGATGTAGTAACGTAATTTCCGTAACATTTAGCAAGGGAAAAGGGAGGAATGACACTAGATCTCATCATATCATTACGTTCACGGTGGAGTTGGTCGCGGCATAAATTTCAAGCGAAAGTATTTTCAGTGAAATTATTAACCACCTCAGGAGGGGTGAGAGCCGAGCAGTTTTTGCCGCTCTCACATTCGCATATTAGTAGCGTTGCAAGCGACACGCGTAGCTCTTTAGGGTTGGCATTGGCACTGAACACCCGCTCTTATTAAATGTTCGTTTATTTTGGTTGAACTGGCGAGCAACTTCTTATGGGTATTTTTGATTATGCATAACTAACTCAACAGCTCGGCTAGTCATAATTTAATAGTACGATAGCTAAGGTTTTTGTAACCATATACTAATAAAAACACTTGATTTTTTATATTTATAAAAAAGATTCAGTAAAAATATACCTATACAATCTAAATTCTTACAAAAAATAAAATAGTCTCGCTATATTACAAAAAAATCATCGAATCATCGAATTTTTGACGTACGTAATTCACGCACATTAATCCACGTAACTTTTGCAAATTATTTTCTAGATTATTTTTTTACTACCCTTACCTAAAAAAATAGTTACCTACCTACCTACCGTAAATTCACTATGAACGATTTATGATTATCTAACATTCTTTTTGTGATCAACCCTAGGCAACAGTTACCGCCTCCGAACAGCCTCTTACTTATGAAAATGTGGAAATGTAAATTAATTTCCTCGCCTATGAAATGCGAATTTTGGCTGCTCTTCCTCAAAATGTCAGTCATACTCATTATAATGAACGCAATGCGCAGAATTATCTCGTTTGGAGCTAAATATATTTTGGAAATAATGCAAACACCATCCGAGTTGTTGTTTTGCTGAGGTTTGAGTAATTTTTGTGTTTTATGATTTTGTGATTTTTACAGTGGACTCGGTGCCTAAAAAAATTCCCAAATGACACAACCAGGCCGAACTTTGCTAATATGGGTCCAACCTCTGTCATCTCATGAAATACTGGTGGTAATATTTGAAAACTTGCCGAGGTGGAACCATTTCACTTCTGCGAAGAATTTTGCAACCCTCAAACCGCTTAAATTATTCTTAGGTGTTTCTGTAGTCATGTGTGGAGATCTAGTTATCTGCATATTTGGACTGCTAGATTGTTTGAAGTTTCAGAGTAAATTTTTGTATGACATTTAGTTTAGTATAAAGGGTGTAACAAAACGGGTACCAACCCGAAACACATCGACGACAGTTCTCAAGAAACTGAACAACATTTCTTAAGGAACGTGGGTTGAAATATGAAACAAAACAGGGTGTAACAAAACAGGTATACAAGGGTGTAAGGGATAGGGCAAAATGATTTGGTCCATCCAGCCCATGATTCTGAATTATATTTCAGGGGGTTTTTCCCCTGATTCTACGTCATATTTTTTTCGGTACTATTACGTTATTTCAACATAGGAATCCTCTTCCACTATTAAAAACAGTAATGTATGTATTAATTACGATGCACAGGCGTGCATTGATCTTACAGTGGTCAGTCGTTCGCTGCGTGCGTTCGTTATACATTGCGTAGGAGAAAAAAATAGAAACCTGACTTCTTTAGTTGTCTTAACATTCCTGAACAATTAGTGTTTCTATTTTTTCTTGTGTTTCTTTATTCATTATGTATGAAATGCACCGTACTAGTTTGTAGAAACCTGTTGTATAATAAAAGGAGAAACTGACCAGCTGGCTAACCGACACACCCGAAACTACTTTGTCAAGAAATTTGAAAGAACACTACGTTGTTCTTAGGACGTAAGCGAGCACTATAGAAGGATTTTAGACATTTTCATCCCTGGGTATGGGGAAAACAAAGGAAGTTGAAGTTAATATGATACTTCTTCTTCTTCTTCACTTTATGTTAAATAAATGTTTTTCTATTCTATTCTATTTCATCGTTTTAGTGGTGACAAGACATTATGAAGTTTTCATTATTTTTTTACGTGAATAAAACAGTACTACAGGGCTTACGGGTACTTTTTTACATTTAAAATGCTAGCGTATGACCACTGACTGCCTTACCTGATGGAATCTGATGATGAGGTCGTTCAAGTTTAGAAGATAGCCACCCTTTTTTAAAGAGGTTAACATTATAGTTCCCGAACGCATCTTTCCACGTAGAATCTACTATGGAAATTTGTCTAATTTAGAAAAACAACCGATATGTGACGTTATAATAATTTGTAAGAAATACGTCTTAAGTATTCGAGTTCGGTCGACTGGAATTACCTACAAAATGTTTTTTCTGTCATGATTTGCAGCGCCCCCGGGCGATGTTTGATCCAACACGTAGCGCCCCTTGTCTACCCAAACCTGTGTTCAACCATAATAACCTTTCGACGATGCTCTACTGCCATAAAGTTGGCCTACAGATGCTGTTTTTCTTCTGAATAGGGGATCGGATTGTTCTTAAATTTACCATGTTTTATGAATTATTTTTAAAATATACATTAGTAGCAGACGAATCGCGAAGAAAAAACAGAATCGGATGAAAAACGAATTTGCAGTGATTTGTTAAAGTTTCAATATGTTTGTCTCTTTCAAAAATGATTTTTTATATGGTGATTATAGTGCGTTACTAGCAAGTGACGTCACAAGTGGGTATGTGCCTCTGTGTTTAATCTTGAATTTCAAACCTATATAACTCGATCAATTTTAAAGATAGAGCAAAAATTATTTTAGTGTTCGATAGCATAAACTAAGTTTTGATTTATAAAATAAAATAAAAAAGTACTCCGATACCCTATTTTGATTTTATTTGGTAATTTAAATTAACAACATTGATGATGATTAACGACGACTGTTAAGTTTTGGTAACTATTTTGTTTTTCAAAATGGTTACTAATTAAGAAAAGAGCCTGTTTTCCTGCTCAGATTAGCACAAATTAAAGTACTTACGTAAAAGGCGCATAAAAAGCGTCTAAGTTAAGCCAAAATCTGCTTTTAAAAAAAAGGTTTTAAGGTTGTTTTTTTAGTCAGACTCTATTGGGAATATTGAGTGCTTTGGTTTAGGCGTGCTCGGTGAGTGATTGATGTTTTGTCATGACTTTTCGAAGCCAATTTCAATACATTTTGTTGTTATGACCTTAAGAACGCCTATACCGGTTGAAAATAGCTATCTATTCTGTCCTTGTTCTCATGTCAGCCAAAATGAAATAATGCGTTCTAGGATGTTTTTACCAGAAAAGTATATTTTTTTAATCAGTAACCTTGAATCAATTAGTCCCCTTAACGATATCAACGTGTTACGTACCGGTACCGACACACCACGACCAACAACGTAAGATCCAGTATATCATTCTGTGTGCAGACTACGCTATTGCCCAATTCGGACACGAGGCAGCCGCCAGACGCCGACGCAGCATTTCCCTGAAGCGATTCGATAGCCAGTGTAGTTTTAACATCGAACTCATTCGCACCTAGGTTAGTTAGTTTATAGGTCTTATAATGTTAAAGTTAATTATAAATTACGTTTTTAGTGATTCTAGTTTCTCTTTTGCACTCACCATCTGCAGCCTACGTAATAGCGCTCGGCGAAAATAATGGGCAATATTTATTTAAGGGTAGGGAGAGAACGCTACCCTGTCACATTCACAAAGTCAGCAAGGTGCGAAGGTGCCAATAGGTTAACATGACAGACAGGACGTGAAATATTATTCAACTAATAAAATCAACTGTATTGAGTACACTCCAAAATACCAGGAGTTAAAACAGTTAGGAACTTTTGAATATTTCATTTATTTAGCTTGTTTAAAGCCCCGTCCTTGATTTTTTTCCAAGTCGGCTCTAATTAAAAGGAGTGCCAAGTTTAATTACGATAAACTGTTTCTCGTTGGATTAAAGTAGGTTTAATTTGTTGTAAAACAGTCTCAAAGCTAATATAATTAAAGGCCTTTGAAGCCGCGGTTTTTTCAACAGCTTTTGATGAGTTTCGAAAGCGAATTCCACGAATATAGGTGGTATTTGGTATTTTAATTAGATATTAATAGAATTTTCGTTGCGTATTTACATCATAAGTTTGATAACCTTCGTTTCGCGGATGACATAATCCTTTTCGCATCCACATCAGTTGAGCTCGAACAAATGCTCCAAGATCTGAGCACGGCAAGCCTTGAGATTGGACTTAAAATGAATATTACAAAAACTAAAATAATGACTAACAGCGTGAGACTTAGAGTCGAGGTTGACGGGCAGATGTGCATTATGTCCATGAATATATCTACTTGGGATAAATAGTCTCTATTGGTATAGATAGGAAGTTGAAGGAAACCGACCGTCGATTCGGGAACGCCTGGAAGAGCTTCTGGTCCTTGAAACAGTTTTTGAAGGGAGAACTTCCTCTCTCATTAAAACGCAAGCTTGTTGACATGTGCATCTTGCCCGTCCTAACCTACGGCTCACAATCACTTACCAAACAGCAGAAGTCCAAACTCTAAGGTTTGTCAGAGAGCTATAGAGCGTAGTATTCTGGGTGTTAAACTGATAGACCGAGTTAGAAATACTTTGCTACGTTCACAAACTAAAATAGCTGATGTGGGCCGCAAAACCGTGAAACTTAAATGGGATTGAGCTGGACATGTTAGCCGTATGCATCCGGAACGATGAGCAAGAGTAGTCACCCAGTGGACACCTCATGACGGGAACAGGCGTCGAGGTAGGCCCCGTAAAAGATGGCGGGACGATTTAAATGCCTATCGACAGGACTGGTGGGAAATTGCTCAAAGCCGTGACGAAAAGTTGAAGAAAAAAAAAGCAGTGGGACCTTTCAGGCTAAATATAATATAATATAATAATTTACATCACCGACGCCTACCTTTACCTATTGTAAAATGCTAATACCTACACCATCTTATTGATGACTTATAATGAGTTGTAGTGTATCATTCCTTTTACACCCACAAGCCAAAGGCGTGACTCCCGATATCTACTCGTATTTTAGCACGCCCCAAACTCATACATATAAGAAAAGAAAAGAAAGCATTTAATACTTTGACTTGACGTTAAAAAAGGTTGTCTGGAAGAAATCGTTACAAGCGATAAGGCCGCCTTTGCGCACTCAAGCTATATGTTTTTGTTCTATTGTTTTATGTTCCTTTTGTGTGCAATAAAGTGTTTTTACTTACTTACTTTACTTAAAATTATAGCAAATCGATAAATAGCCAATAAAAGTTATTTTGCAGTGTTAAGTTCATGGTAGTTGGTATGGGAGTAGGTAAGATCACAAACTAGTCCCAGATTTTCTACAAAGAGAAGACAACCATTAATAATTATAGCTATTACACACATACACTATTTATTACAACTCATTAAAAGTCATCAATAAGATTATGTGTGTAGGTTACAGTTATTGTCATAAAAATATATCTTTTGATACATTTTAAACATTTTATAAAAAAAAAAACTGTTATTGAAATAATTTAAAACAAAATAATATATTTCAATAAAGGCAAGTAATTTTTCTTACGTCTATAGGTATTTTAATTTCCCCTAGTGGCACCATTGTTGGTGGGTTGGTTCCTGATTGTTGGTTCATTTCAAATTGTCAATGTAACTGACAGATGTGTAAAACTAGAAATTGTAGAAATATGGATATCAGCTCGTATACCATGCCCTATAAAATGATGCATGATAAAAAAAATACCGTTTCAACTATGAATAACCCCAAACCCACAACAAAAAATTCAGTACAAAATTTTTCAGTTAAGATGTTTCCCAACGATTGCCATTTTAGAATTGCGCTGTGTTGCTCTGATCGCATTTTCCTCTTTACAATTTAATATTACAAAGCATAAACGATACGTGAAAAAGCATTTCCACATAACAACAATTCCATTTCATTTGAAAGGAAAAAACGATCCAATAAAACGCATATTACCTCGTCGCATTGTAAAAGTAAATTTGAAGAGTTGGGGTGTCTACAGAAACGGATGATATTACAATTCGGCGTCATTTGCTCTCGCGACGCCGCTTGTGTTCAAAGACGTGCCTGTGTGTGGAAACTTTTTAGGATACTATAAAGAAAATTCTTTTTCTTGAATTTACGATTTCCCTATCGCGCTTAAGCGGCGAATCATGGCGCATGGGTGAAATACCGCCGTCGTTCGGGCACGTGTAGCTTTTGTCGCCTGACGGAAAGTACTCAGGATTTCCCGATAATTTTGCACACATAGAGTCGGAACGATATTTAAAGTTCTTTCCTAAAAAGTGCAATCCGAAAAAAAAATACACAAAAATATTCATCAACAGCTCATTTAAGTCTCCACCGAGGAGCTTGAGCCTACCCTGAAATAGGGCGGCCCAGCGCGGGTTGGTCGATTTCACACACAACCTTTGAATTTCTTTGCAGGAGTTTGCAGGTTTCCTCACGGTGTTTACCTTCACCGTAAGAGCGTCGAATAAAATTTACATATGAATACGAAATTTGAAAACACATTGGTAGGTGGTGGGGATCGAACCCGTATCTCCCGGACCGAAGACGGCAGCACTAGCCAATTATTATAAGGACTTGGTTATTTACTAACACATCAAACGTTTACTAATACTTATCCATTAATTTTGTGTAGTCTCTCAAAACCTCTTAGGATGGATAAACATACATACGAGTAATATCCGTCCTCTAAAAATACACACACAAAAACGAAGTATCATTCCTGTAATTAGAATTAGGAAACAATTATGTACCCGCCTTGATTATACCATCAGACGTAACGCGATGTCGGTGTTTATATAATTAGAACAGCATTACTTACCCCTCAAATTATTCATCAATATCCGACGCCTCAGTTTCAACTAAGGCTGGGCAAGAACAGGAAAATTCATCAAAACTTTATTGAAGCTGAAACAATACATCAAGGCGCTAAAACATTGTATTAGACTAAAGATTGATCGTCAGGACTGCAAGTAGTACAAGGGGCTTTGTTTGTTCGTTCTTGGGCTCTGTTGTAGCGCGAACAATAGAGCAATGTACTCGTATACAGGCGGTAGTAATTGACGCATCCGCGTTTGGACGCACCTAGAGAATATTTTAAAAACGTAACCTCGCAAGAAAATAATTTCATGGGACAAAAATATTAAGTGTTTTGTTACTGAGAATTTCCATTTCGAAAATGGAAAGAGTTTTACTGTCAAGATTTATTTTCTTCAAACTTTATGCTCCTTTTAATACTGATTTTATAACTTCGGAGTGTTCACTTCACGGTTTTCAAAAACCTAATGTAGAAGTTTCGTTTGTGATCAGGAAATAAAGTTTTCATCGAATGGCGTTCTTAATTCTTTAATGCGATAAATTTGCGTTCTATGTTTTGCTTAATCATTCCCCTTTTATTCGTGGGAATCGTTCATCTGTGTCGTTTCTGTATCGTTTTTTACATCTCTGATTTAGTAGTCATCTTCATATCATCAAAATTTTTAAATTTATGACCGATCGTTTTACCGTTTGCTACAAGAAGGTTACACTAAACGCCAAGACCTTAAAGATTCATATAGATTCGAATGCCGTTATAACTTTTTATCGTTGTTAGATTGACTTTTTAGGACTATATACTATATACATAGTTTTCAGAAAGTGTATGTGCGTAGCAAATAATCTGCGTGAGTCATCAGTAGGCACGGCACGTCGCGGAGCCCTATCACGCTTCATACACTGCCCGGCGACATCTGCACATTTTGGGCGTTATCGAGTGGAGGATACATTTTTATAGGAGCAAATTTAATCTAAGCAGAAGGAGGGATCAGTCTCGGGAGTGGCTGCGCGCACGTGTTCCCAGGACGTGAGCACGGGCTAACGATTTCTCACTGAACGTTATTATGTGAACGATAGAGACTTTATCTTAGCTGCCGTTGACTCTGTGCTACGCTTTAACTCTATTTTATGTCGTTTTCTTGCAAGGCATTTTATTAAACTAAGAAATTCTGGTTGGGAAGCTTCCCCGCTTTGATTCTGTTTTTGGTTTATGCCGTTTTTAGCTGATTCTGCTTGCAGATAGTAGATACCAAATGGCCAGGCAACAGTAATAAAACTGTGTGATGCATTTTTTTTTCTTATTCTTATTGTAAAATTTTGGATTGTATCTTGTTTTTGTGTTTTAAATTTTAATTGTATAATTCCAAAAGAACATTTAGCAAACGCCCCCCTACCAGGTGGACTGATGACCTGAGGAAGGTCGCTGGTGGTGGCTGGATGAGAAAAACGGGTGATCGTGCGCTTTGGCGTACCCTTGGGGAGGCCTACGTCCAGCAGTGGACTGCAATAGGCTGATTGATTGATTTAGTAAATTACTTTGGATTGGTGCAAATCACGATTATTGGTATTATTTAAAACATGTTCGTTTATTTTACT
This sequence comes from Carpatolechia fugitivella, assembly GCA_951230895.1. Lineage (NCBI taxonomy): Eukaryota > Metazoa > Arthropoda > Insecta > Lepidoptera > Gelechiidae > Carpatolechia > Carpatolechia fugitivella. Next base: position 8,621,563 of record OX579656.1, on the reverse strand, counting down.
TTAGTCATCATTAATCATCAGTAAGATTTTTTTCATCTGATTGGACAAAACTGACGCGATAAATTATTTGAATTGATGTTATTTCTGTTGATAACAGCAGCGCTATGCGGAAACAACTCAGCTTAGCTTTCCGGCCTTTCGGCGAAGTCGTTAAGTTTTTGTAACTCTTTCCCCTACTGATGACGTAGTGTGGCGAAAAGAAAATTTTCTTAGAAAAACAATAAATTTCCGAGCGCAATGCTCGAGTGAGTTTCAGTGTCGGGGCGAGAGCACGCCCGCTGTAATATATTGAATTTGAAACGAACAAACTTTCACGTTCTCCCCGCCACGTGCAAAAAGATTTTCCTTAAATGTTTACAATGCAATAATTTTTATTCGACATCAAGGTACAAGCGGCTTTAGCGGGATATCGGACAAGAAAAGGTATCCTCCCGTGAACCCACAATTTGCCCGCACCCACTTTACTCGAATTCGATTTCAATAGGTTGCGGATATTGTTCGCTCAAGACATGCGTAACTGTTGAAAATCTTAATTAGGAAAATGAAATAATTTATAAGAAAGGTAGCAATCTTAAACAATTCACATCACACTAATATTACGAATGTGAAATTATATTTGGATGTTTAAATGTTTGGATGTTTCGATGTTTGGATGTTTGTTCCGCTTTCATGCCTAAACTACTGGACGGATTTGGACGAAATTTGGAATGAAGATATTTTGTAACCTGGATTAACACATAGAATACTTTTTACCGGGAAAAATCTTATTCCCACGGGAAAATCTTACATAACGCGAGAGTAGCCGCGGGCTTGCCGCTAGTATTTTAATAACTATTAAATATTTTAATCCTCCTATATATATCTATTAAAAATAGTTTTCACCAGAATAAAAAAGGTCTCGGTCTCTTACGTCCATTTACCGAATGACCACTGTCCAAAGTTTCCTAGTTCAGCCAACATTTTTTGTTAAATACTTACACAGATCCACCACCCAGCTATCATCATCGTTCCTCTTTTCATTCGAAATATATCAAAAACAGTTCCAAGTAATCCTATTTTCCTTTTATCCTCGAAATACCAATGTAAGTTGGAAAGACGTAACTGGCCTATTGATCGAGCAGTTTGTATCATAGCGTGGTTAAACCGAAAAAAATATTGCTGGTAAGCTTGTGTTGCCAAAAATAAAGAAAACAAATTGCAAAAATAATACGTAAATTCTGCTAAAAGATATCATTTACTCAAAAAAATAAATTAATTTGATTCTACTTAAGAAATAAACAAATGAAAAAAGCAATTCAAAAATATACTAAAAAATAAAAACGAAATAAAAAGCGATTGAAATCAATTATTGTTATTAATTTGAATCCTCGTAATTATTAACTTTTTTAATCTCTATACATAGAATAACAGAGCAAACAATTCTATTACGCTCTTCATTCACGAATATAAATTGTTGATTGAAAATGTTTATATAAACATAAACATTGTGATATGGCAACACTCGAAGGTGTGAGCTCCCGAGCTTAATCCCGACGATTTGCGAAGACGGAAAATAGGGTCATAGAATAACAGAACAAACAATTTTATCACGCTCTTCATTCACGAATATAAATTGTTGATTGAATATGTTTATATCAACATAAACATTGTGATGTGGCAACACTCGAAGGTGTGAGCTCCCGAGCTTAATACCGACGATTTGCGAAGACGGAAAAAAGGGTTCTGGGAGCTTAGAGGCGGCTCCTGAATAACCGTCCGCCTTCTGCCGCCTTATCGCGCTCAGCTCTATTTATTCCAGCATAAATAGTATTAGAGACCAAATCGAAGCGCTATTAGGAATTTGGAGGAAGGAAGAATAAATTTGTTTTATTTATGTTGAATGATGAACTGTTTCTTTATTATATACTCACCAGCACAACTAACCGCCCACCCATCACTTCAGGGAATACTCGTGATTCTTTATAATTCTACTAGTTACAGCTGATGTTAGTTTAAAAGTAGTTAATTTAACGTTTATTATAAAATTACAATAAATCAATTGTAATGTATAACAATAAGCTTAGTTTAAAATTAACCCGAAATACAAGGGTGGACGGTTAAATGTGCCGATGGTTTTATTTGTAAGTTCATCATCTGCAGCTCACATACAATCCCACCAAGGGGCTCAGGCCTACCCTAATTAAGGGGCAATCAAGCCTTGCCTTAGTTGACCACGCTGGCCCAGTGCGGCTTAGATGACATAATATGTTTATTTTATTTAAAAAGACAACCAAGTTACAATCCGTTTATCAATCACAATCATTATTTATTTTTTAGTTATTTTATTTTACTTTTGGTTGAGAATGGGCTTATGCTTTTCAATCCCAATTAGCTAAGAAACACAGCAGCTTAAATAATACGACAAAATCTTAATGCTTAATTAAAAACGAAATAAAATATCTTCCAATGTGGAGATAAATCTCAACAAATGTAAATCTCACATACTTTTAACGATGGCTCGAGCATATTAATGAGGGCCGGATCGATGACTATACTGACACAATACTATTAATAATTCAGGTCAACGTTGGTAGGCCGACGATAATATTCCCGTAAATCTTATTTGTCCTGTTACTGGGTCGCTTTATTAAGGGACCGATATGTTTATTGTTTATATGCGAGAATATTATTAATACAATAATGAAAGATCTTTTTAGATGTAATCGACTTATCTTGCTGATAGTTTTGTCAAAGCGAATTAATTTGCTCAGATAAAAGCAGCAGGGTTTTAGAACAGGGTGTTGTGTCTTCATTTAGCAGAACATTGCATGTCCTCATAAAGATTAAAAATTATTTAAATATAACTTAACAAATAATAGCTAAAAGAAAGTGGACGTGCGCACGGGCAGGCCACATATGTGGTAGATCTGACGGTAGGTGGGGGAGGAGAGTGCTGGAGTGGAGACCACGAACTGGGCGCAGAAATGTGGGAAGGCAGCCCGCGAGATGGACTGACGATCTGACGCGAGTTGCAGGGAGAGACTGGATGCGGAAAGCACATGACCGCACTATGTGGAAAAATATGGAAGAGACCTATACCTACTCAGCATTGGGTAGACAAAGTTTGAAGAAGAAGGAGAAGAAGAACTAAACAAGGGCATCGTTTTGGGATCTTGACCTCTTGACGGTACTTCTATAAATCAAGCAGCAATTTGACTTCTTTAAATCCAGGGACGGACTAGTTTCCATCCGATAAGTGTAATCGACGCTTTAAATTGCGTTAGAAAAACAAAACATCAAGCATGACAACTATCTAGTTTTTGAGTTTGGTTTTGTTTTTTTTTTTAGGTTTTTTGTTAAAATGATAAATAATTCACTAAGATAATTTTGTGAAGACTTCATTTCTCAAATTAAATACTAGTCATTAAATTTTAAATGTTTAAGTGCGTAGTACTAAAAGCAAATCATCCAGACACTTTGTGAAATACTTCATAAAAAGGTTTTGTGGTTGGCTCAGCTAGTCATTAATTATTGCTAAGTGCTCATAGGCTCATTAGCAAAGCGCTCTCAAGTGTTTTGATCAAACATATTTATCTTCTTGAGTGGCTCTTCCTTGTGAAGGCTAAGTGGTGTTTTTCTCGTTGATATGTGTTTGATAATAACAGGAAGAGGTTTTATAAATTAGAAGTCTACCAGTTTTAATGCAATAGAAAAACTAAATAAATAATGAATTGACTTGACTTGATTTACTTTCTGAATTCTACTTTTCTTTTACTTTACGCTACGTCATTATAATCATTATCATACCGTGTGGGTTGTAAGGTCGATAACTGACCCTAAAAACCCTGCATCTGCATGGCTCCTGTAGCGATTTTGACGCTAAGTTACAATACAAAATAAGTACTCAATATTTGTATTCTGCCTTATACCTACACCGGTATTTTAAGGGAGCAAACATGTGATATTTCCTTTTGAAACGAACTTTTTAACCAAAATAATACACTTGACAGCAATGAATCCGGGTCATATGAAGACAGGTAGATACTTGAAAATCTTGAAAACTATGAATGCTATCTTCGTAAAATAAATTGTCTTTAATAGACAATTAAACACACTTTAATTGATAGCAATAAGACTTCTTGATTATTGTTAACGTATGCCATCAAAAATTACAAAATAAAAATGGGACTTTTCTGAGCGGATCTGCCGCATGACCAGGACAAACCGCATAACCGCGGTAACAACAGCTAGCACGTAACAAAAATAATAAACAATAAACAAAAATAAGCTATACAAAATAATTGCTATTTTCTAATTTCTATTTAAAGGTGAGGTTGGCATATTTTTATGTAATTATTGAAGAATAAATTACAAAGTGGCAAATACATTCTATTACTCTTTTTAAGAAGTATTTATTTGTCTATTAAACACAATTTATTTCACTAAATTTGCATTCTTAGTTTTTGAGATTTTCAGGTGTGTTCTTTACCCGACCCGGATTCTTTGCTGTCGAGGTATTTGCCTGTTTAATTAAATATTACATAAACTGAAAATTGACAAAGTTGACTTAGCGATTTCCTCCGACAAACGGCATCAAATGACTTGAAATTGTATTCAGAAGACAAACTTGTGTAAGTAATATTAAAGTCGTTTGGGAAGTTGAAAAACTCCCGGAATTTGGAACTCGAGATTGTGGAAGCTCATTATTCTACCTCTAATTAAGTAGTTACTAAATCAGAGTGAAATGTCCTTTTTAGATTACCCAGTTTCTTTCCTTGAATGCTGTCTTTTTGGGCGGACGTTTCAGGCCATAAATCGGTTTCCGTGTTGATTTTACCTTGCGTGGCCGAAAGTATGACTTGGAAATGGTTAGTTTTTTGAATAGTTGGCATAAATAAAATTTTATCAATTCTTAATTAGTTAATTAAACGATTTCATTTAATAAGTCTATTGAAAGCAATGAAATAAAATATTATATTATACTGTAAGAAAAACATTAGAACGAAGTGAATTATGCCGTCTACGATACTTGTAAATAACGCTGAAATTAACTCGAAAGGTCCGCGCAAAGTATTATTAAGATTTAAAATTATTCATCTTAAAAAGGAAGTGAACTACGCCGGCGTTTAGCGCACACCTGCCGGAGGCGTCTTAGCGTGGCCGAAATTAATGTGACGCAAAGTCGGCAAAAGTCAATTACACTTTATTAAAACCGTCTCCATTTATATCAATTTGACGCAAACTGTTACAAATACTGGTAATGTTCCGTCCTTTCAACCGCGCGAGGCGGGGCTACGCAAGCGCTACGAGAACCGTAGCGCTCGTAGACAAAGCGCTACGCGATCGCGGGCAGTACGCAGCCGGCGCGGTGAGAGCTCGTCCGTGCCGCTCGCGCGCTTCACTCCCGACAACGTTCGACTCCGTCGCTCGATTCGACCAATGAATTTTTAATCGAGCCGATACCTAAGCGCCGATGAATGATTGAACTCCGAATTCGCTGCCGCCATGACACCGCTTCTGTTGACATATCAATAGTTGAAAAAGTTGATTTGATTACGATGTCACTTGGCTAAAGTAATTTCCAACATGAGCGGTCAAAGATTGGCTTCATGTTTGGCGATAGTTTTGTTGCTTCTAATGATCGGCGGCGGTTCTCTAGCAGCTACTGACGGTAAGTTTAGTGGAATGCATTCAATATTTATTTTATATCATGTACCTACTATTAATAAAAATAGAAAGCAAGCACTAGATATTGTATTCAGTGTAGAAAAAATAATTAGCTTAGATTTTCAGTTAGTTTTTTGTTATCATAGTTTTCATTTTTACGTACGTTTTACTTACATAAGATATTTTTTATGCAATTTGCATAATTATTAAATCTTTCATAATTGTCAATTACATAAATACCCATAAAACTTTTGTTTGTCAATTTAGTTGGACAATAGTTTTAATGTTATTGTAATGTAGTCAGGGAAACTTTACGGATATTTTAGTTTAGCGTACATCAGGCGAAGTTTGTCACATTGCCGAAAGTTCGTGATGTGAGTTACATGCTCCATGAGTTTACAGCCACACAGATGACCGCTCTACCGTAAATCGTAAACCGTTTACAGTCAGCAACACAATGGCAACGTATTGTGTCTTATTACAAAGTAACAGGGGCCAGAATTGCGTGAATGCAACCACTTTGCGATATTGTAGACTTGCAGCGTGGAACGTGGTCATAAAATTGTAGTTTTTGTCAGCGGAATAAGTGCAAAGCTGCCTTTTACCCTTTTGTTATCTTTAGAGAAGGAAAATCAAAGAAATTTAACTTTTTTTATTGTTATTTAACCAACAAAATGAAACAAAGAGACACGAGAGTGTAAAACTGTTTTATAGGTTTTGCAAGAGATTATCTTACCATCGTGCATTATTTAAGATACGTAATTTATGACACAACTCTAATAAACATTTAAAAAAGAAAATTTAAGTATTTTTCATTTCTTTAACGGACCTTAATTAGTGCATCTGCCGTTTGAAAATATTAAGTGGTTAGGCGGCAACACTCACTGCTTTGTGAACGGGACGTTGGAGTTGGAACTGCACCACGTATTTTATGTGTTTTCTAATTTCAAAATCTTATGAACGTGAGTCAAGAACAACACGTAAATACTTTTTTTGCTTCAACAGTGAAGTAAAACATTACAAAGAAACCTATACAAACCTACGAGGGATGTAGTTGACGAATCCGCACAGATTGCTCTTATTAGGGAAAGCTCGAGCCCCTAGTTGGTGATAGATATTATATACTGTCACCGTAAGATTGTGAACGCCGTTAGTTTATTTTTTTGTTTATTTTTACTCGCGATATTATAAACTTACGGAAAATTGTGAACTGAAACCAACCATTTACAATTTTACGTATTATATCTCGTTAGTTTATAATCTTACGATGTCAAACCGTCAAATTGTAAACAAAGGTGCAGAGTTCATAATCTATCGGGTTTCATCACCCGTAAAATTGTGAACCGTGTTCCTTAATTGGTTGGTTTTGGCAATCTACTGAATGACAGCCAAGAATAACCGCGCTGGACACGTCAAACGTTTAACCAATCAGCGTGCGAGGTGCGTTCCGTCGCATGCCAATTTTTAATCAGTTCACAGTTTGACGGTTTGACATCGTAAGATTATAAACTAACGAGAAATTATACGTAAAATTGTAAATGGTTGGTTTTAGTTCACAAATTTCCGTAAGTTTATAATATCGCGAGTAAGATTATAAACTAACGGCGTTCACAATCTTACGGTAACATATATAGATTATCATTGATATAGATAGATATTCTGATATATGATATAATACAGGTATTCTGATGGTGATATTTTAAGTAAATATAATTATAAATTTGAAAACACGACGTGTTGTAAATAATAGGCAAAATATGCATTAGTCGTTATAAACATGTACACGTGGAACATTAATTAATTAAAGTAGGCTTTGGTTAATTCAATATTAATTACTGACTCCTTTAAAATCAAATGAGGAGTTTCAATTAGGACTAAAATTATTGTTATTAATCAAATCAATCATGAACACGACTAAAAATATTTAATTCTTTTTATGAACTGCGTGGGCGATGTAAGATGGATTATTCTTGTTTTGTTTTTCAACTATTTGTGTAGGTAAATTGTTCACGTAGGAATGCAAAGAAACGTCACTCAGATAAATGAGCAACAATGTCAAGAGGTTTTAGTGATCAATGTTTCATTTCATCTTGTCTGAATATAATTTTTTGTAACGTATGTTTTAATTCTAATTTATTTGAAATGTGAGCAAAGAAGAAGTTTCACTTTACCCTATTACATCCCAAACACTCCAAACTATAATCAGAATTTAAGATAGATAAATTGTTTGATGTATTGAATTAAAAATTTAATGGCTGTCATGTCAGAAAATTAGCAGCGGCACTGCTGCAACCATTGCAATGGTACTATAGTATTTGTCTATTTTTTTATTATTATGTTACTAGGCTAGATCAGTTATTCATCTGTTTCCAATATCCTGTATACCATTCTATTTATATCATAAAGTTGCAAAACACCAGTTTGTACTTTTGTGTCCTTTTTTTTTTTTGACGGACCTTTTCACTATTTATACCAGAGTGGTAATATAGTGGGCGCGGACTTGCGGGGGAGCAGAAGGCTCGTACCCCTTAGGACTTTTGTGTCCAATAATGAATAATGGCACGTGTTAACTCATACGCACCTGTGTCATCTCTGTGTGTGTGTGTGTGTCTCTACGTCTGTCTTAACCAGCATTGATGTAAGAACTCCTTACTACCAGCTCCTACCAGTGAAGGAATTTTTATTCTGAGTTAATCAGTATAATGTAGCTCATTTTAAGCGACGTCAATCATTTTAATCGTCATAAACTAACTTCAGCGTTCACTTCACGTTGTTGCAGCACTTAAAGGACAATGACTAGGAAAATTAATTTATACCAAAATAATCGATAACTTTGTAAGCGTTAGAGGAAATTAAACTCCTACATTATTTTTATTGACATTTCTTTCTTTAGTGTAGGTACTTACTAAATAGTTTGATTTTAAATTTGGATGTAAAGTTATATCGTGATTCAAATAGTTAGCACTCTGAATGGTAATTTGTTTCGGATATTCGACACATGTTCATTTACTTGTCAATCTGGCATTACGTAAATTAGCCACTTCTGCCGCTCATGTCATAGCATTTCATAAGGTAGTTCGTATAATTAAATTCAACTTCATGTCTACATCGAGTGAGAAACAGTGCTCCTTCCAGCCTGTTCAGTATTCAGCAATCATTAACATTTAATAGACGTTACCTCAGCACAATATAGTGGGTGGAGCCAGCGTCGGACGGCGAACAGCCGCCGAGGCAATTAAAACATCAACAACGCTGAGATTTATTATTTAAAAGCCGTTATTAATACCATAAGCTCGCACTGCGCCAAACAATCGGCATATTTTTCCGCCATGCCTGCTCCGCGCTTGATATCTATAACCCCATTATTCAGCGGATTAGCTTTTTGCTGGATAAGCTATAGAATATTCAAAAGGGAATTATTGGATTTTGTTGAATTGTTTGAATATTGCACTAAAACGAGCCTCTTTTCTATTGTTACGTCCATCGACACGTTCAAAGAAATTCGATCAGTCTTGCGGTCATCGAGTTGGGTAGTCGCATAATTTGTGTAGTATCTTGACCGCTTTTCAGAACTCGTGTAAACTTGGTGTGGTAGTTCGGAAGTTACCTTGTGATGATTATTTGCGAGTTGCCGGCGCTGCGCCTCAATTTGTTACTCAAGTTGAGCGCCTTTGCCGCGAACTCGGCCGCCAGACCGGGCGGTTCATTGCGACACCAATTGCCACATAAACAAGCCTCCGACCCGGGCTCTGCGGTCGCGATACCAAAACTTCGTTGTTTACTGTTCTCACTACATATCATAAAACATCTATTTCGCAACACAACTTGAACACTCATCTCTCGAAGTTATGAAGTGCCACAAAACTTGGAGCTCGTAAAGTATTAATTATTGTTATGCAGAGTTTCTCTATACTGTGAGCCGGTACGATATCTAGGCAGCTGGTATTAATACTAGTTTTTTCGTTTTAGGGAGTTTATTTTAAAATATTAAACCGCCACATTTATTTTTGCACGTGCATGAACAAACAATGTCACCAATACAGCAACATTTTCATACTTCCGATAAAGAAGAGGGATAGATGGATAGAAATTATCTAGTTAGTGCAGGCGCAAGCATGATGAGTATTTAATTTGAAGATAATGTTAATAACTTAGGTACTAAACTACGATACTCTTTTTTAAGTAAAAAATGAGAATGTTAATGAATGAATATAAAACCCGTTCAACAGAATTAAAGATAAATAGGTAGATACCCTAACCTATTTCTCGGGGCAATAACGAAAATGCTTCAACTATTTGAAGCAGTTTTTCCTAGACATAGTTATCGTTCTTGTTGTTGGGGTTCTTGTTATAAAAGTCCTCGACTTCTCTCAGTTTTGTTGTTGAACGAGCAAAAGCTCTTTGCATATAAACTAGAAAAGTCTTGGAGCTGTTTTTAAGTACAACAACCAATCAGATTAACAGCAAACAGATATACGAGTACGTTAAAATCAACCGCTATTTTCGATTGTTAGAAAATGTTTAGAAAAGAAAACTAAGATCAAAGATGAGATTGTATACAGATGGAAGTTGAATGGCGTGCTGTGGTAGTGTCGAGGTCGCTGTGACGAGATACACACGGCTTTCTAGAATGATAAATAAACAGATATTTATTGTCAATACCATTTCTGGTCTAAAAGGTTTCCTTCAGTCATCAGAACGTCGGTTATTTGTGCTTATTAAGAATAAGTACTTGTTTTTTTAATTCAATCTCATAGTGCAAAATATTGCTTAAGATGGTGCCTCATGTAAAATAAATTAGAAATCTGCAAATTAGCTGCAAACAGCGTAAGGTACGGAACCCTTAGTGCGCGGTTTTTCACTTGGTTGGTAATTTATCTATTGTATGTATTTGTTTTTGAGTGTACGATAATGTACACTAATTTGATGTGATTAAATCGTTTTAATTGATGATGATGATCTTTCCGACCATTTTCTTTAATAAATAAAATTAATACATACAAGGGGTTGTGTGTATCGCCTCCGCCCGTTCGCGCCCTCGTCCCTCTATCTAATGAAGCCAATTTTCTGCGCCCGCTCCACCTTGCCTTCCTTTTGAATTTTCTCGCGTATTTTCCTTGTCATCCATCTCCTTCCACATTTCCGCGCAAGCAGATTACTTTTGATTCCAAATTCCACTTCCATTGATTTAATAAACAAACTGTTTGGCTATTTACGGCTTTGACAAAGGCGGTGACTACAACTTTGTTGTTTTTCGTCCTCATATTTTTTTTTATTAAAATACATCGTTTTAGTAAAATAACGAAAAAGCCTCTTGGGTGGTAAGTCAGCTCATGGAACTGAACAAATATTGTTCCAGAACTTATACAATTTTTAAAAAAATATTTTCATTTAAACGATCGAGTATTTTTTTAAAGTTAAAATAAAAATTGTAAATTTCTAAAAGTAGTGACACAAAAGTTGTTCAGTTTCATGGGCTGACCTACCACCACCCGAGAGGTTTTGCATTATTTTGCTTATAAAATCGGGCCGCGATGGTCCGCGTGCTGGCCATGTATTTTGATGCTGGTTGCATGATTTGTTTTAATTTGTATTTGTTCTTTTTTCAAATATTTGAATTTGAATTGTATTACACAGTACACATAGGTTTTCTTTTTTAATTTGAAACAAAATTTAAATTCAGAAATCTTCTGTATGTGCGCTCGTCAACTTAAATAAATTAAAAAGTAATCTTTGAAAACGATACGTAGATGCTGAAAGAGTCGTGTGCATCAGATCGGATTATCCACTAATCCAGAATTTTCCGATACGATGTCGCAAACACGAGTCTCCTAGGAGTCTCCAACTAATTTTTATTAACTCCCGAACAGAGTTCTGCGCATGTGTTTTTAAAGAAATCTCGACTCGCATAAAAGCTTATGTGTATTTGCCGTACACGGTCTTTTCATCTTTGAAAACATTTCGAGGCAAATTTTCAGTGGAAGTTTACGCTAGTTGCTTCGTGAGTCGGCTGCAATGCAACTGCAGAATTTGTGAGAACCTTAGTGAAATGTAGATATTTTACCCGAGAATTCAAAATTACCTCTCCGCCAGCTACAATAAAACAATGTTTCACAATAAATATTAGGGAATCTCGACGCGGAACTTACGAACCTGAGTTAACTCAACATTGTTACTTTTATTGCTCTAAAGTCGAGCTTATGAAAAGGGTTTTTACGAGAAAATTATTGTTGTAATGAATTCATAAAATACGCTGCTCATAAAAGACTTCTCCTACACCGTCGCATAGTTAAAAGAAATGGAATCCTTACACTTACTTTTCCACTTTCCTTACGAAGTGCACTTTTTCTTCAAAGTTCTCGTAAATAGAATGTTATTAAATCATGTATTTTATGCAAAACGAAGTAATATTAACTTCAGGCACTGATTAGCTTTCTTTTAATTTTTATAACAACAATTAACCGATTCTTCAAACATGATAAATATACAAAGTTCGTGCTGGAATTTGGCAACGTCAAACTTATCGATTGTAAAGTTCGTCGCTGAAATATGACTGGTAACTGCATTTATGTGAAAGACGATCTATCATCATAATTACCTATAGAAACGGCTGTAGGGAAAACACAAAGAGTCGTCGAGGCCGGCACCGCTCGACACGGGCGGCGAATTGTGCAATATATTTCGTATGTGCGCTGCGGCGGCCATATTTCGCGACGTCTATGCCGATGCCCGTGCCGGTAGCATTTCACGCGATGCTCTCCGGTTTTTCGATGTGCGGTTTCCGCGCCACAATACTATTTTATTTACGGTTGAACTGCAGCGTTCTATCTATAGAGTTCAGTCACGAAGCAAATGCGAATAAGTGAATCTGTAGCGCCAGGGCACGAATGCGGTAGTGATTCAGCGCGGACGCAGTGATCCCGCCATATGAGCCGGAAACGGTGGCAACACTCGCTCGCAATCCCCTCCCAGCGCTACTAGTTTACACTCGAGCATTGTGTCCGGCGTCGATGTTATTCTTTTTCTGCGCCCAATAAAAACAAATCTGAAACCTGCAACTGACACAGATTCAGAACACAGTTTGTAAAACGAATCCTTTTTCAAGTAGATTTTTTGTTGCAGACAATTGCACTTAGGTACCTAGATATAATGAAATGCAGAACAACGTACTTTTCTTCAGTATGTTATTTTTAATGTTTCATAATTTACAGTGAAAATATTTTTAGCAGCTTTCTACTTAGTCAAAGAGGCACCAGACTTGCAAGGAATTCGTTACTATGATATAATTAAATCAAATGCGTCAGACGTCACGTCAGTAGTAGAGAAAGCAACCACTTCCTAATAATTAACGCTTGAAGGAGCTCGACGTTTGCTTTGCCGAACGAGAACTTGAAGATATTTGCTTAAAATTAACAATGTCGATTTTGTGGAAGCTCTCACTAAGATTAAAGGAAATTATTACATATTCTGAAATAGGCATTTCATATTGAAAATAATGCAACTACATATATTTTCTTTAAAACATTTTCATTTACAAGTAGGTTTTGAACCACCCCCTCCGAAATCTCCCTGAAAGCGCAAGCACGTAACTGAGTCCAAAATATCTTTATAGTTTTCTTGGAGAAAATCGTTTCCTCTTTCAAGAATGCGGGGTCACAGAATGGCTGAAAATGTAGGCGTGTTTAAAAGATATTTATGTATGTGATTGGCGTCAGCGGGTGACACTAGGTGGCACGGCACCACATGCCGCGACACGCCACGCGTCGTCACCGCGCCGCCGCCACGCTTACTGTCGCACACCTGATTTATAACGGCAATATAACGCCAAGCTGTCATCTAGATATTTTTATAACCTTCATACGGACTCCCAGCATTTCTTTCCAGATTATTTCCTCTTTGATATTTCTGTTTTTATTCATTTTGTATCAACAAAATATAATATCACTCGCAGTTCTTCGTATCGCTTCAGTTCGTTAATTTTGTATTAGTCGTGTTCCTGTCAATCGAAATTAGAAACCGTATTAATTCGTATTACAAAATACAAGCATAAAATGTTTGTCTTTATGCAACCTTTGCTCATTTTAAATCTTTTATTTCATGTATCGGCAAATTATACAACGTTCTATCCATGTTTTTAAATCCGACAGCAAATATTAATGAAATTAAATGTATTAATTAATATTAATATGAATTTGTCATTTATTAGTTTACGTTGTGGCAGTTATTAAAATGATTGTGTTTACGTGATTCACTATTATGAAACTTGATATACAATTACTCTTAATATATAATTACTCTTCTTTCCAAACACTATTCATTTTTTTATATCCAAACCAGCTTCACTTTGATTCAGTTCATTCCCATAAGATTCAAGTTCATTTCAAACGTAAAAACGACGACCAAAATATTTTCTTCACAAAAAAGTTTCCAAAACAATGTGAACTTACAGCTAAAAGTGCGAGAGAATAGCACGTTCAATTTCACAAGAGCGCGAACTAGCCTGACCTGGCTCAGACTCGGCAAAGCTCGACTGTCAGAGATTCCAAACCGCTGGAGGGCGTTTAACTTGGCTTAATGATCGCTGTATTTTGACAACAGGCACAGAATAAATAATATTACAAGAACTGCGAGCTCAAATTGTCGACGAGAGTTGTAATAACTACTGAAGATAAATCCGTACTAACACTATAGATACTTGTATTTGATTGACCTTCTTTCAGGCCTCAACGGCTCAGCCGATCTTAATGAGAAAGGTAAGATAAAGTAGAAGGTTCATAAGGGACATAAACTACGTTTTAATATAGGCAGATACGTCTGCCGGCGGACGAGTAAAAAGTCATTTAATAAAATTATGCATCATCAACATCTCGTATACGTCCCCACCGAGAGGCTCGAGCCTACCCTGAAATAGTTAAATTATGCATCACTGCCGTAAAATGTCAAGAATTAAATTATTTTGACGTCTAAAATTATATTATATTAAAAAAACACTGTTTTTAGGTAGGCAGAAACCACGTTATTTCAGTTGCTACGATTCAGACATACTTTTTTCTTTCATCCTCATTCATCAATCTCTTCATGCGTTTAGTTTAGGGTACCCCAGACCTGGCTGTTTTCCAGATCATCTGATCGTATCGTTTGCCTTGGCCTTCTCTTTCTACTATTTCAATTTACTTTTGCCATATACAAGACTGGTAAAAAAGATAATTGCATGTCGAGCATAATAGGAATGAATACACCCGTAGAAAATAAAATACCTACCAAAACAAGAAATAAAGAATACAATGAACTTACTTCACAATTGCAAAAGTATGCACCCAGGTTCCAGCGTCTTATAAAAGGACCACAAGGGTGTTCGTCAACTTTCATTTAAAAATCAGTTTTCTTTTCTCAACCTGTATTCCAAAATAAGGCGGTGCGGCCTCTGAGAACAGTTTTTTGTTTTAACAAGCATTTCTGAAAATCGATACTGGACTAAGTAGTCCACGTGATACCGCAAAGCTTATAAGTCTGCGTCAGAGTATCGATAGAGTATCGCATCAAATCCATAGCAACGCATCAATGTCCATGTTCCACATTCAGTGAACACCACAACCATTCCGTGGTGTAATCATGCAGTCACTAGCTGCAGCAATTCAAGCTCCAATTCTGCAATTTAACTCTCTGAACCAACTTTATGTAAGCGATATAGGATTCTCATATTTTATGTTTTATTTTTAGCACGAAAATGCAGCATAATTTAAGGTAGAGGAGATTATAGAAGATTAAGCTTGTATTATTCATGTATTTTTTTGATTAGTTTACTTCATCACACAACCTTCGTAGACATGTGCAGGTTTACTTATTTTCTATCACCATAACAGCGTCGATAAAACTTATAGAATTTAATCGTTTACTCTTCTTATGAATTCATAGCTGGAAAACAAACGGAAGCAGGGTTTCGAGCTGTAGGCACTAACGCTTTATACACATAACCAGACTTGCCAAAAAAATTAATATATATAATTATATCTTAATTACCACCTACACACCTTCATCGTTTATATAGGGTCAGTTTACGAAAAAAGTGCTAGTTAAAGTAGTTAGTTATTATAACATTTGGATTCGAGTAATAATTATGAAAATTATTTTTGAATTGTTACTATTATACATAATAAACTGTCCGTGAAAATCAACTCTATCTCGTATGTAAAACGTTAATCTCGTGTTTATTCTACGTTTTGCTGAAGTTTCTCTCACACAAATATACGTTCTTAGAATGAACATCTCGAATTTTGCCTGGAACGCTCCCAAAATTATCATACTACGTGTTAATACCTACAATTTCACCAAAGTACAGAGATTGCAGCACTCCTAATGTGGAGTAAGGCTAATTTAATCCTATTCGTGAACGTTTGTATTTTACAATATAAATTAGAAGAAAGATTCCTTTTTAACCTTTGTTATAATATAAAATAATTAATTTTGCTTCTTGTTTAATTGTGTCAATTTTAATTATAATTACTAAACGCGCACAAGTTTTTGCAAATCAATTTTTATGAAAAGGCTTTTTATGTTATAAAAAATTAAATCTTTAGGATAGTTAAAAAAATAAACAAAAAAACCTACTGCAATTCATTCAAATTTATCGTGTGAAATAAGGTATTTCATTGACTAAAGAATTTGCACTCAATAAAATATACTTCACATGATATTCCGAAATATTCACAATACACTCAAAGTTTTTTTTTGTGTGTGTTTACAGCCAAATTAAATTGTGAGCATATTGAACTGTACAGAACCTTAACAGCCTTAAGCACGAGCAGCATCTTAGCAGAACAATAGGGAACGTACCGCCATAAACCGTAGGGCGCATCCGGCGGATCCGGAGAATTGGCTCGTATAAACATGAAACACAATTAGCGGTCAGGTCCGGGATGTGCGAACGACCCACTCTAATAAGATGTTGATAAAGCCAATTTGGCTCCAATCCGAATCCTCTGTTTATTATCGCCGCCCAATTTCAGTTAGACACTATCAAGACGCCGCCGCTCCATTGTGAACAAACAAGTAATTTGAAGTAATGCAAATTTACTCAATTCGATCTTTGTCTCGATGATCAAACCGATTTATCAGCCAATCTGTTTTAGTCGGTTCACCAATTTAAAGTTTGTTTGTATGTGTTGGTTAAGTTTAAATTAATATGAGTTACTTTGATTATGTTCATTTGAGTTAATTGGATTTGCGATCTGTTCAAATTGATCGGATACTTGATAATAATTGTATCATATTATGTATTATTTGAGGCTATTTAATTTGCAAAAGAGACCACATAAACGCAAGGAATGGGCTTCTTCTTATCACATGATAACAATTTACCTTACAACCTACATAGGTTGTAAGGTAAATTGAAAAGAAAAACAAATTATATACCATTTTGCACGGAGGGTCATATTTTTGAGACACTAATTTCATGTGTATAATAATCCTCCTTACTAATATTATAAACGCTAAAGTTCTTATATATGGATATTTGTTACTCTTTCACGCAAAAAAACTACTGAAATTGGGAATAAAAATATTTTGTACCCTGGATTAACACATAGGATAATTTTTACGGGAAAAAGTCTTATTCCCACGGGAAAATCTTACACAACGCGAGCGTAGCCAAGAAACTGACTCAAAGTCAAAGTCAAAATCAAAAATTATTTATTTCCATAGGATGTTATTACATCACTTAGATCCGTCATTACATTTTTTTGGGTGAGTTCACTAATGGCAGAATCTGTGGAGAAGAGCTCACCGAAGAAACTCCACAGTCGTCGCATCTTTTGCGTTTCCTTTTTAGGGTTCCGTAGTAAAAAAGGAACCCTTATAGTTTCGGTCTGTCCATCTGTCTATCTGTCTGTCTGTCCGCGGCTTAGCTCAGAGACTTTAGTACCAGAAGGCCGTAATTTGGCATGGATATACATATGAATCATGCCGACAAAGCTGAAGAATAAAAAAACAATGGGGGTTTGCTAAGACCATTTTTAGATGCTAGTGTAAGTTTTAGAAATATTCCGTTTTAAAGTGCTTATTTTTGTTAGAGTAAAGTTCCCCCCCCTCTACCAGCGAAACCGTTGCATATGGAAACGTGAAAAAAATCATGGTAGTAGTGTATATGATGAATTTAAAAGAAAAACTATCAACATCAAGGAGGCTTTACAGGTTATCGAATAATAGACCAACTTATAAAAAGTACTAGTACAAGTAAGAAATTTGGTACTACAAATATCATAGAAAAATATTTTTATGAGTGTTAGAAGGCTGTTATTTGGCATGGACATATATATTAATAATACTGTTATAGCTAAAGAATAAAATCTTTAAACAAAAATTTTTTAGGGTCCTCTGGTACACGTGAAATGGGGGTTATTTTTTAAATTCACGATTACCTTATGGTGTGAGGTATCGTTGGATAGGGTTTAAAAAAATAACTACGGAACCCTACACTTTGCGTGGTTCGACACGTGCTTGGCCAGTTATTTAAATAAAATATTGTCAATTACAAAATTAATGCTTATCTATTCCCATGGACATCTGTCCTCTAAATAATCAGGTATCCTATAGTAACCTTTTTTATACAGATTCTGTTTTATAATTATTTTAAACTTGTCTAAAGGCAAGTTTTAGATATCAGTAGGGACCTTATTGTAATAGCGTATACAATTGCCTTTAAAAGAATTACTAATTTTATGTAGTCGGCTGAGCAATCGGCCAACCATACTAACCCATGTTTTGCTTTAAGAAGATAAGGTAAACCATTAATATATACTAAAAACAAGAAAGGACCAAGAATTGGAACCCTGCGGGACGCCCATACTTGTTGAAGATCCAGGTGATCTTTTCCAATTAACATCGACCATTTGAACCCTATCTGTTAGATATGACTCCAGAAGGCCAAGAGCCTGATCTTTTACACCATAATGGCGTAGCTTCCTGACAAGAGTGTCATGATGGACGCAATCAAAAGTCTTGGATAGATCGCAGAAGTCACCTATTGCATCCATTGCGTCTTCCCAGGCACCAAAAACATTGTCAATTAGTTCAACACCAGCATCGGCTGTTGAACGACCCCTTGTGAAATCAAACTGAGCAACATGAATTAAATTATTGACATAAAAATAACTTTGCAATTGATTAAGTATGAGTTTTTTAAATATTTTGCAAAGAGTTGGTAGTATCGATATAGGTCTAATTTTATCTATCCATTATCTATACATTGATTAAATGTGCAACAAAGGTGAGGTGCGATACAATCTATAATGGAACTTATAATTTTTACAGATAGACCATGGACGTTAGCCGTCTTTTTCATTTCAAGGGATTTAATAGTACATTGTTATACGAAGGGTGAAAGTAACTTATTAAGCGCCGAGACGGGGTTTGGGGCCTGAGCGTAGCGTGGGCCCTAATAGTTCGAGGCACTAAATAAGTCTTTAACCAGAGGTAAGGGTAGAGGTGCTTTTCATTACGAATACAAGGAAAGTAAAAATAAAAACACGAATTAGTTAAAGAAAAAATGAGTGACTTCCATATCTGAATCAGATGATGTAATCAAAACCCTACAACTCGAGAAACAAATGATAATCGGATTGTTGCTTTCCCGCCTATTTTTTATTTTTTTGCTGTGGCCGTGCCGGCCAGCTTTTGAGCCATTGCTTTTAATTTCCATCATTGAAAAATGTTAAATACTTAGTATTTTGCCCAAACCTATTTTATTTTAAAGAAATATTTGAAAGTTAATTATAATAAAGTCATTTAAAAAATATATACTCTTTAGTTAATACTCAATTTAACATTGCGCTATAATTGAATTACATCAGGTATAGGTTTGGATCGAATAGAATACGTTTGACAAGATGTAATTTGAATGATGATGATTGATGTAATTTTAATTTTAATGTTTTGATTTAAATTTTACTAACTTAGATTATTAGAATATTTTGTTACTAACCCACTACCTATGGACATATTAATTCTGAAAAAAAGAATATATTATTATTAATAATAATAATGTACACCATTGGGAAAGTGATTGGTTACAAAATAAGCACGAAACTTACACGAATATTAGGAATGAGTTGTTAAATAATGCCTTTATGGTGACATCATAATTTCATAGAAAACATGCAAGAACAAATTTCGGCGCTGCAACTATATCCTCCGTAGTGTAGTTGGTAAGCACGTTAGCTGCGTATAGGCCGAAGGTCGTGGGTTCAAGTCCCGCCGGAAGGTTACGTTTTTGGTTGTTTTCTAAGAATCTAAAATAATTATGTTGAATAAGGCTTAAATTTTTCGAATAGATTGTTCTCTTCTCTTTTGAACTCCGTGATTTGTTTTTGTTGAACCCTGTAACTACTAAACAAACATTTGATTTATAGGTTGTTTTGTTGACCAACGATACAATATCGTAAAATTAAGAACAAATAGTGGCTTGTAAAGTGTTATGAAGGCTAGTCAAGCTAACTAATGAAACCTGAAATGTACGCGCTAAGCAGAACTTGCAATTGCCATTATTGTATTCTACTCTTGGCAAAGGTAGCGGTACAATAGGGAGCGTGGCGTGCAGCGGTGGTGGCAAGCGGCGCCGGCGGCGTCGGCTCGTCCAAGTGAATCTTGTTGCATTTTGCATAAAATCGATAGTCATGAATGCCGCGGGCTCCCGCCGCCGGGCCCCAACCGCTCCAATTCGAAGCTTCATTTTTAGATAGCTATTCCCTTATCGGAAACAGATAATTCAATTTACAAATCGTTGCAATTTTATTTTATTGTTTAAAAGCTTTTTCGAAATTTGTTTGAAATATATTTCAGAATTTACACTCTACTGCTGAACTATGAGACAGTAACTAACTTTAGTTCGTTATTTTTACATTGTAATAAGATGAACATTTTCATAGTAGATAACAAAATAAGATAAGTTACATAAGTATAGACAAAGTCAAACATACAAAGACACAGCAATTTAGTACATATATTGCACACATACAAAGTCAAAATCAAAGTCAAAGTCAAAATTATTTATTTCCATAGGATGTTATTACATCACTTAGATCCGTCATTACATTTTTTTGGGTGAGTTCACTAACATAATGGCGGAATCTGTGGTTGGCAAAGATTATTACATAGAACAAATAACCTAATTCTGAACGACTTCGTCAAAAACAATGATATCCAGACCAACCAAATACAAATTTTGAATACTCGTATTCATAGTTGAGATAAAACAACATTCTCACACACATGAACGGATACGTAATTACAAATTCCAAAACGCTAATGACAGTACGTGTATTCCGCTTTTCAATTATCGCAAAGTCAATTTAGGGTGAAAGAGGTAAGTAAAGCGAGTGACCAGGGTAGCAGGGTAGCAGGGTAGCTGAGGTAGTGAGGGTACGAGCGTACAGAAAATCTAATTTGCCCGGTGCCCACACGGACTTTTGTCACGGCGGACTGTGCCAATTAGGTAAATACGCGGGCAGTGTAGTAAGGACGTGTCGCCATCAGAGGTAGCCGAAATACTGGCCTGGTAATTGAAATACTATGTACAAAATTTCGACAATTCGATACGTGTACACTATTGGATTTTGGACCGTAATGAACTCGTCCAATAAATCTTTTATTTGTGCCGTCACACCCATGTATACAATTGGTTGTCGATTGGGAAAATTGTTTCAGTGATTATTTTAATTACCCGCTCCAATGCAGAGACGAGCATTTTTTTAATTATAGTAATTGTTATCATTATGTCTCACAGACTAAAAAATTGTATTTTTAACGATTCTAACAATAATTCTATAGCATTTTTTTTTTTCGTTGCAACGGGCCTAATCGCTGTTTCTATCAAAGTGGTAATATTATAGCGAGATAATTTGTATAGCAATTTTACATCAAACTGCACAGATAGCTAAATGGATATGCTGTAAAAATTTCATGATTTTTTATATTTTATTCAATCTACGGTTATATCCAAGTTACTTTGCATTTTTCGTTTACGTTTTGTACAAATAATACCTGAATATTGAAGAAAATATGTCGTTGTACTCGTGTTTCACCAGATCGCTTATGGACAGATTTAGTTTTAGTCAGAAGTCAGGTTAAAACTGTATTCAACATGTCGCAAGTTTTTGGGTATTTAAAATATGTAAAATATAAGCTGTCCAATACTCCCTTGCCACCCCTTCGGACGACCACGCACGGCCGCTGACGGGCCCGTAAGCACTTACAGCTGACGAGCGGCCCTTAATCATATTTCAAATGGCTTTAATCTCGTTGTCTCATCAACACCGTAACACCTACATTATTAACTCGTTACTGTAGTATTATCGTTAATTAAAGCGGCGGAACCCCGCGCATTAAAGGGATTACTAGTTGAAACTCGCTCGTGAACGCATCTTTGATGTTTACACATACGTAGGGTATATAGACAAGACGCCATATTCAATTAGTTATATTTGATTTACATTTCTAGATCTGCGTGCGTGTTTGTGTTTAAATAAATATCGGCTTGCAACTAAATTGTTTGTGCACAGAAATTATCTCTTGTTATCTATTTACAAGCGACTTTAAAATGTATTTCTTGGAGAATAAGAGAGTTTAAATTAAAATGATTGCAATTCTAGTTTTCGAACCGGGGGTGAGCGTAGGCTCGCATTCTGTAAAAAAATTCCCGTAGGAATAGAATGATTTCCCTAAAAAATAATCTATCTGTGTGCTAAAAAAACCGTTTAGCCATTTTGTGTAATCAGGCAACAAACAAAGAACAAACATCCAGCAGCGATCCAAATATAAAAAAAAACTTTCACATTTATAATAGGTATTACGTCTCACATCCTTAGTACTAAATTAGTAAATGAATATGGTAGCCTCATTTCAAATTCGACTCTACTCATTCAGTAAAAAAAACAGATTGTGACAAGACAACATTAAGCTATGTTTGTTTAAATTTGTTGTTTTCTAGTTTTCAAAACATGAGAAGATTCAACGATTACTGACGCGCGTCACCTTGCCCAGCGATCGTCTTTTGTTACTCCTTGAGTGAAGATTCGATTGAAATTTCTATAAGAAAAGGAAGTAGGTAGGTATCATTATGGCTGGACAGACAAAAACTATAATAAATAGCCGGCCCGCCGCCCGCAGCATTAAGCGTGCACATTAAGCTTTCCCATGAGAGCTCTACGTCTTGGATATCTTCCAGAGAAATTACACAATAGTCATAGAAATGACATGAGAGACAAAGAGCAAAATGAATCTCAAAATGTTTATTTCAGACTTTTAGATCAATCAAATCAGGGGAATTATTTTCATGGATAACTTTTATTCAGCGACGTATCATTTTGATGATTTTAATTTTATATTATATTATATTTTTAATAAATAAAATTTATCTCTTTGTATGATTGACTTGGTCATAGCGATGACAAACCAAAGGTCATAATTATAAATAGGTAATTTTAGGCATATTAGAAATCTAAGTTCCTTTAGATAATTATTGTTACAGATTACGTCTATTAACGAAATATCTAATAATTATAAAGCGAACAATGAAAAATCAGACCCGGATAGCCGAGGAGGTGCAGGTTCGAGTTCTGTCCAAGATCGACAAAAATTTTCATTTTTCGTTTTATTTAATTACTAAGTCTCTTTGTCAAGTTATAATGATATACCTGAAGATAATGATGATGGTTTTGATAAAGGTACTTTGAGAAACATAGAAATTATCTAAATGATTTACCTAAGTGTTCGGTATATTGAAATGAACCTTTCCGTAAAATACTTGTACAATTATTTCGGATAATATTTGACCCTGTAACCTTCTCCCCGTACTGAAGGGATCCCTAACATGCCCTTCGCCAAAGATTTATTCAGAGGCAAAAAAAACTCAGCATTTTTATATCTGAATATACCTACTCTTTTGAAACTTGTTTTGTTCAATGTTTTATTTTATCGCAAGCCTTACGTCTGTTTGTGACAGACGTATACATTTCGTTAAAGGTTATTCTAGCAATGTTTAAGTCAATGATCACATATCTCACGATAAAACACAGAGGGCGATGTCATTTCATATCTTCATATTATGACGGTATGACAAATTGCTTGGTTAGCTTTTATAATAATCTGATTGTGGAACGGACAGGCTTCGCTTCAAAGTCCAATCAGATAAACCAGTAAAACTACATGTAACATGTAATATTCCGTTAGTTAATGTTAGATTTTAGCTTTCACTTAGACTGGTAAATTAGTGTAGTGAACGTACTAAGCTTCTTTTAGTATTTTGTAAATGTGGACATGCATCGAAATCGATTCAATCGGTATTTGAATTTAGAATGTTAATTTATGGCTGGGTTTTGTCACGTTGTTTGCAATACAACGTGTTTTTTATATGTATAGTATGTGCGACAAACAAAGTGAGTATTAACATGATACCTACTCTCTTCGCACATCGCAGCCTACTTTACTGAATGGGCCTTTTTTTAACACGTACCATAATTTTGCAGGCATGAGCCTAAATGTTCACTTCGCTTTGGTCAAATCCTAGGATACTGTTTTCGTAAGCATATTTATATATATCAAACCTAATTCATATTCGTCACTAAGAATAAAATACCTTTTTAACATGTATGAAAAAAAAAAACATAATTGTACTGAAGCATGAGAAACTAACTGTAAAAATTCTTGTTATTCTTGTTAAGGGTAATGACTCTTCGCAGTTTTATTCCTTTTTTAGACATTTTTTTCCAAACTTAAGATTGAAAGAAGATAAGTAGAGTCATATGAAAAAGTTTTACTGAATCATTTATCGCGTGACGATCCCAACTCTCAAGAAACGTTGTACTTCGAAGATTAACAGGATTTACAAGGGGAGATTCCAAAAGAAACACATTCCACATCCCATCTATCTTTGCAGGGATATTAGAAACAACATTTTCCGATTGTTTATATGTGCTGGGTAAGCTCTTCTTTCATTAGGCGACGTCGCGTACAGGGCGGGTCGCGGCGCACAAGATTGATGGCGCCGCGATGGATTCGTTCTATTCCTGCTTTTACTCATCAATCATTCACGGATATTTTTCCGTGTCTCAGGTTGTTTAGCCTAAATAGATTGTTTGCGGAGCATCGCTCATATCGACATGTGTATCACATTAGCATTGACGTTACTCGCCCGCGGCGCGCTTTCGAGTGTTTTTGCACATTCCGGTTGGTATGCTCCCTGATGATCTACGGCTTTTGTTTGTCAATTTTTATTTTACTAAACATTTTTATACGGGCACCAGTAAAGATTTTAATAGCGTAGTACTAATATTTAAAGCGTATGACTGCGCTGATTTTTTTGTTGTCATTTGTATTATTTATTTCAGACAGAAAAGATTATAGTTACTACCTGTACGAGTGTACATACATACAGCAGCCATTTTGATGGCCCCGTAGCCTAGTTGGTAGTACGCCTGCCTTCGAAGCACAGGGTCGCGGTTCCCGCCCAGGGCAAACATTCGTGTGATGAGCACTTGTGTTTTCCTTGTGTCTGGATGTTATTTATCTATATATGTATGTATTTATCTATTAAAGTAATGTATATCAGCTGTCTGATACCCATAGTACAAGCTTTGCTTAGTTTGGGATCAGATGGCCGTGTGTGAGATGTCCCCACATATTTATTTATTTATTATATATGTACACTCTACAGCAGTATTTTTTTTATAAATTCGTTAAATGAAAAAAAAAAACATTTTAATTGTACCTATGCAAATATTTAACTTAATAAGAAAAAAAAATATAACCAAAAAATAACTTTCAACCAAACATTTTAAGTATGTGTGATGATGATGTGTGCTGCAAAGACCGAAAAAGTAAACAAATTGCAAAGTGAAAAATGTTTTTTGATTAAGTATAATTATTTAGCACTAGCTCTCCTCTCGCATTGTGTAAGATTTTCCAGTGGGAATAACACTTGTTCTCGTAAAAATATATATCCAAACATACTTTCGCATTTCTAATATTAGAGTGATTAAAGATTCAAACTAAAAATCTCTAAGCGTCGTCGCACATCAACTACCTTACATCGATAAACGTCACGCAACAGTCGTCATCTCCGCGCATCACTGCGCGCGTTACTACGAAACTTTTTCGGCTCCATGTAAATTTATCTTGCGGAACGTAGAGGAACAAATATGTGGATCGCATGGGAATAAGCCTATGAGCCCGTGTCAGAGCTTTTTCCCGTTTGTCAAAGTTATTTGTTAACCTCGAGATCGAAACACAATACACGCAAACACAAGACTGCTTTTGTTTGTTATATCAAAGCGAATTTCGTGGGCTTTCTTTGTTGTAATATTGTAGTCTGCCACGTAATGAAAAGATGCGAAAGATACTGTTTGAAGATAGTTTCTCGTTTCCCAATAGAATGAATGTTACAATGAAAAAAAAAAAAACAAGTTCAATAAGATTAGACTTGTATTAAAGTATTTTTTATGTCCTTACTTAAAGTACGGACATCAAAATTCATACAATATAAAGTATTCTTAAATAAAAATAAGTAATCTAATCCTTTTCCGTTTTTTTTTCTTTTTTAGCACGGTGGAATAGTAAACGCAATAGAACTATTTCTGACAGAAGCGACCGAGTACCGTATTACCTATATTTATGAGAGGCGCGTTTTTGGTATTTTAATAGCTACAATCATTAAGACCTAAAATGATTTAATAATCTCTTTACGCTTGATTTATCGTTAACATTGATAAACAAAAACAAAACTGGACACGGATTCTAGAACAGACGAAAGCTTTTAGCTTGTGACAGAAAAAAAAACAAGAAGCCGCCCTTAAAACTACCAAAAATGGGCGTTTAACAAAATAGAGAGTCACGAAAAAGGGCCAACGAGTTCAAATAGACAACAATCTAATTAAAAAAAACTACTCACTTTAACTTTTTATCACAAAAGAAGTGTAACTTTATCGTTGATCTATCAACTACAATCATTGCATAACATTAATGTTTTCCATTTTATAACAATAATTGATTGTCCTCGATAAAATATCGCTTCGAATAGAGATAAAATAAACAACTAAATTGAAATCGATGTTTGATCGGGCAGGCGGGTGTTCGTTCAGTTATAGTAGAAAAATATTTAGTTTACTGAGTTTACAGAAACGTGGACGTAAAAAGGAAACACATCCTTTGCGATGTTTCCGGTTTCTAATGATAAATATGTTTATTTATTTAATATTTATTTATTTACGATTTATTGTACACAAGTAAATTACAAAACATAAAACATGAAGAAAGACGACACAACAGGTACTACTTATTTCTAAAGGAAGAGACAAAATATATAAAGATAATATGCAGATAAGACGTGTGCAATAACTTTATATAAATCTACTTAAATTATAGCAAAACAATTTACAAAACAATATATAATAATAAATAAATATAAATATATAGAATACCTAACCTATGCCTACCTATAAAAACATACTTATAATATATACATACACCTACTTATATAAATATGAACAAATAAATAACCTACAGTTAATTAGAGAGGGACAGATAATAGTCCTTGACTCGTTTCTTAAAGACAGTGATAGTTGGAATATCATGAACAGTGTAAATATATATGAATGAACCGTCTCTAAAATCTGTCTGAGAGAGACCTGTTAACTCCAAATTGGTTATTTCTCGGAATAAGCATTTACTTATCATGAATATTTAAAATTTGTATGGATAAATCCATTACCATGTTTGTACCAGTGTATTGCTTCACTTCTACAAAACATAGAGTTACCAGAAATAGACCAAAAAGAAAAGTTTGATTACTAAACTCTTAAATTGACAAACAGGTTTCTCAAAACACCATGTAACACAAATAAGAACTATGTAACACAAAAAAAAAACAGAAAAAATCTATCAAGCTGAAAATGATGTCCCAGTAAAAATATATAAACTCCATACAAAAAACCGTTTTTGAAACAGACAGTCATATTGAAACTTTAAAAAATCACTGTAAATTCGTTTTTCAACCGATTCTGTTTATTTCTTCGCGAATCGTCTGCTACTAATCTATATTTTAAAAATAATTCATAAAATATGGTACATTTAGGAACAGTCAAATCCCCTATTCCACTCCAACATGGCGAACCGTCTTGGTCCGATAAAAAATTATAGTCATCGTTTTGAACAAGTCCACTTATATAGCAACCAATGATTTACAAGGCATTTTAGAGTTTGACAATGGCACACAATGAAGAGAAATCAATAAAGTCCCAGTTTGGAACTTAGACAGCCCCGTAGTCGTAGATTGCGGACAAGTTCAATCTTCAGTTGGATAGGTTTATTGAAATCTGGCAGTTTAAGTTTGACCGTACCCACTGAATCTCCCACTAACTCTTGGTTAGAATCACAGAATACATAATAAAACAATTTAACACAGAGATTGAGTCTCTCTGTGTCCCTCCTGTGCCTAGATGGATTGATTCATTTTTATTTTTTGATACGGTGTAAGATACCTATAATTTTATCTCTACATTTTTTGAAATCTACAACTCTCAACCTGCATGTTTTCTCTATCTTTGTTATATTTGTTTCTTAATAAAAGATGGGTAATTTAATAAAACTTTACTGAAGTCTCAAAAGTTTTGAGTAATTTTCTATAGTAGACAATAACTATAATGCTAATAATAAAGTTGAGAACTAATTGCGAAGTTGTAATGAATCCACTTAAGTTGAGTGCGGTAAGTGAACGAACACGCTCTCAATCGTGACAATTGCTTCTATCACTTCATAAGTCATCAAACTAGGTCCATTGACTTATGCAAGTTCAATCCCAACACGTATCTTTTTCTCCTAACTGCCGAACTGCTGTGTTTACCAAAATGGTTATATAGCTCAGAAATTTGCCACTCTAGAAATTCGGCCAAATCAGATGGGCTTAGACTTGAACCTGGGCCTTACGTTACCAAAGAGAAAAAAGTAAAATACTTTGGAGAGATACACTCAATATATATTCGAACTTTAAAATTATAGCTTAGTGAAGAAATCCAAAGATTTGTTGAAGTCTACCAATTTTAGTAATGTCCGTGGGTCAGTGCGTAATGACTAATTTCAAAGTTTTAATAAAGTTAGAAATAAGAACTATAGTAACCTCGATTTGGGAAGTAATTCTCCAATCCTTTTAAAATCCCTCGTTATTAGTATACTATTTATATGTACATATAATATGCGCTAATAAATTATTACGTCTACCTCGGTCTATATCTAAAATTATAATAATAATTAGACCGCGTGACTCAACAATTTATGACAAGCCAAAATGTTCCCAAATTACCGAATAATAAAAAAAAACAAGGATTGTTAAATACATAAATACCGATGCTTTTAAAATATACCTATACCTATATAAGAACAAGTAAAAATACAATGTTGTGCCATTTTATTTCAATTCATTGTATATTCTCTGGCAAAATTGTTTTTAGATCTGCTTCCAAAGGGAATCGACTATTTGCCCTGTGGGAACTCAGGGCAAATAGTAGTGTTAGTGAACTCACCCAAAAAAATGTAATGACGGATCTAAGTGATGTAATAACATCCTATGGAAATAAATAATTTTGACTTTGACTTTGGGAATAAAATATAACATTTCTCAGCTTTTCAACTATTCAATTATCTAAAATTTGGTTCTTCCGTCATAAGTTCCAATAACACCTTTTGGCGAAGTAGGTCATTTTTTTTGGAAAGTCAATTTAGTTGTAGGGTTTAGAAACTGATAATAAAGATTTATCAGAAAGCTTCATAAAAAACCACTGGTAATCGTATCAGTTTTAGGTTCATTGTCAAAATCAAACTTTAAATAAATTATTTATTATAAAACACAAAAATGATCACACCACGGCGCGGCGTCTGTAAAAATTTTTTTTACTATTGACAATAATCAAAAAACAAATTTTGTACATTAATTTTGTAAAAAGAAGCTGATTGACAAGCTGTCCATTTTCAACCGGATTATTCGAACCGAAATGTTCGGAAGTGCGTGCGTCAAGCGAGCTGTCTCTGATCTAATGTTACAGCATTTATTTTCGTTTCTCATTGTGAAATGTTTATTGTTGCAGATTCTCTATTCCCTCGGTTCGTGGAGCCTGTGCCGAACGTGACGGTGACCGTCGGCCGAGACGCACTGCTGGCTTGCGTCGTCGAAGATCTGAGAGGATACAAGGTAACCCTCATAATGAGAATAAAAAAAAAACACAATGAGAATAAAAACTTAATGGTACCAAACTCTTTACACTGTCTAAACTATGAGCAAAGATTTCTTAAGCGCGTCACCTCGCAGCGAGCCTTTCAAACCTTTCGGTCTAATGTTCCTTAAATGTCAAAAAACCATGTCGGAGATCTGAGAGGCTACAAGGTTACCCTCAATAGAGAACAAAAACTAACACTTAATAGCGCTAAACTGTCGTTCTGAAGCGCGTCGCCTCCCAGCGAACTTTTCTAACCGGTCTACAGATCCTATAATGCCAAAAATCCATCATTGTTTAATTAAACTAAGAAAATACACAGCTCAAATGTTATTGTACATTGTACACATGGTAATAATTAAATTGTAAATAATAGCGTTGCCATTACCAAATTACTGTCACATGGATTTTAGTCATTTAACTGGCTAATGAACAAAGTTTGTGCCAATTAAGACGTTTTAAGAGACTAATTATTCTGTCAGTCGAGTATTCAAAGCTCAGATGAGAACTGAAAACCTCAAAAAGTTAAGATGGACGATAGGTATTGAAAAACTTGAAAAAAATGAAAAATATGCCTGTCAAAAAATATAATCGTAACCCCATACAGCACAAAAAAATACTGTACCACGATTCATTACTCGACAGTTTTCTTTCTATTTTTTTTCGGTTTTATCCTCATTATTTATTTCGGAAACATTTTATTTTTCTGTGTTATTATTGCTTATTTTTGGAACTGCCTCCGTGGCCTAGTTGTCAAAGCGTTCGACTTTTTAGTTTGGTTGGAATCATGAACTTGATGACGTTCATGGTTCGAATGCCGCCGGTGGGGCACTATTACGCAAAATCAGTTTCTGAGACTATCGTTATGAGCTGGCAGCTCAATAAACCCATACATAATGTCAATGATGGATGAACTTCTGCTACTGAAATGGTAGACGATATCCTAAGTATAGATTGTCAGGGTTTTCAGTTCAAGCCACATTTTCAAAGTCTTATCGACCACAAATTTTGATAGTATCGTTAACCAATTGATTGTCTTACATACAAAAAACTACTCAAATATTGAATAATAGAATGAGTTTAAGTGACCTCATTTACTTTATTTTAGCACAAAAAATATAAACCAAAAACAAAAGTGGATCTGCTACGCAAATGCGTTGAATTGAAACAACAGCATTAGCAAGTTTCACTGATTCAAAACTATTTATAACGGACAACTGTTTTGAAATGCAATACCCAAAATAGAGAATTGATGTGCGTTGAATATCGAAATTGCTTTTGAACTAAATCCGCTGTAATACATCTCGTATTCCGGTAGGACGCGTGACAGTGAAAAATATTTCACGAATTGAAAAACTGCCGAGAATTCACGTGGAATTATTTGCGGTCAAAATCCAATTCCGATACATGGCTCTCTCTATGAACGACAGAGAATGCTTTTATATTCTAAAATATGACTACCATGAAATCTGAAAAAAGCTGATTCTTTTTTTGTACGATTTATATTTTTTTAATACTGAGTTGTAGGCAAAAACTACTTGATAAAAGATAATACAAAGTCACTGGGTAAACACGCAAGTGGTCATAGCAACTATTGACAGTTTTTACTAGTCAAAAGTATTTTAGAGTACCTAACTTTTGTAGGTTATTCAGTTATGATTATGACACAATATAACAAATAAGTCTTAACGCAATTTCAGTATTCCAGGAACCGAAACACACACAGAATATAACTGTTTGGTAAAAATGAATAAAGTGATTTTATCTTTAATCATGGTGATGCACAGAGTGCACAGACAAGATTAATCAATTAACTATAAGATTACTGAGCAAACTAGCTTACATGAGGAACCTCCTCGCTCGTCTCCGTGTGATGAACGATCTGCGAGTAATTCTATGAGGATGTGGTAGCAGCAACTCGCACAACTTTATTCCTACGCTGCACCAGGCAAAGTTTTAACAAGCCAACTTAATATCACAAGGCTCAAAATGCACGATTCGCCGGTTATTAATCATGCGACAAGGCTAGTTAGCAAAACTGCAGTGCCCTGTAATGGGACTTAGTGCTAAAGTGACAAGCTACTAATAAAGTTTTAGCTCTCAGTCATTTTTACCAAGTGAGCAAGTGAACGCTCTATGATTTATGAGATTATGACTACTTTTTTTTTGTCTATCAGGTAGAATTTATTCACGTAATAAAAAAATACGGAGATTTTGAGTTAAAAAAGCGTATGCCGTCACGCTTGAGCTGGTTTTATACCTAGTTGTGACGTAGTTAGCCCCCACTCTCCAACTTTAATGCGGGTAAACTAAGATTTTTTTGTTAATTTGATAAAACATAAAATAGGTGTCTAATATGTTTTAATTATTTGACTGATGGACTAAATATAAATTCGTTTTATTTACCCGGGCGTGCCCTGGCGTCATCCCTGCACACGAAACGTTGTAGAATAAATATAACTATTGCAAAAGCTTATACAAGTATTTTATTTCATACTCTATTAATTTATATTCACTCATTCCTAGCGTAATCTAAAGACCTGATCTAAATTAGATAGGCTTGAGCATCACCGGTAGGGACATAATAATATTATTACATGATCTGTTGATTAATGAATATTAAATTTTAGCTAAATCCTTGGAATTCACAATAGGTTTCCAAATAAGGTAGAAAGTTTAATGTATTTATTATTAAAGTTGTGAAAGATTGATTAGTGAAGTGGATAGGTGTACGATGTATGTTCATGTACTGATGATAGGTGGACATTAGAAATAGAACTTGTTTGTTTATCAAACTCACGTGCTGCTTGGGTATACTTGTCAGTTGTCATACATCTTCATATTTAATTTATAATAGAAGGTTGCCTGGAAGAAATTGCTACCTTAGCAATAAGGCCGCCTATCTGTACACTATTATTTGAACTGCTTTTTTTCTGTGTATCTCTTGTGTGCAATAAAGTAAATTCTATTATATTCTAATACATTTTATTTATGTTATTATTTAAATCAGTTAATATTGCTATTTATTATGCTTTATTTATTTATTTCTATGTTATATAGATAACAATAATATAAGTAGGTATATGATGTTCGTCCGTGCCGCGTTTCTGCAGGGCTCACGGAAGATCAGCGCCGTAGCTTACCTTGCTAGGCTACGGCTTTTGCTGAGTGAGGCCCTTTTTGTGAGTGTGGCCCTTTATTTCCGAAAATCAGTTTTTCTTGGTGTCTTTTGTTCCATTCTCATATTTTCCCAGTGCCATTTTTTCCCATGTCGCAACACAGGGGTGATTTTGTATGTTGTTTTTGTATTATCAAACTTTTCTGTTGCATTATGTACTATTCTTTATGTATGTACTATTCTTTGTGTCTGTGTGATGTGTTATCCTCCAAATAAATGTTTCTGATTTATGATGAAAAAATCACTTATTCATAAACTTAAATCTTTGAATATCAAAAAATGTATCATTTAAATAAAATAAAATTCATAACACAACTTTAATATCTTGATCTACGTAATATTTATAGTCTAAGTTTTTGACCTTTTGTCTCCTGCAGGTGGCCTGGGTACGAGTGGACACGCAGACGATTCTGAGCATCCACCACAACATAATAACGCAGAACCCTCGCATCAGCCTCTCGTACAACGACCACCGCTCCTGGTACCTCCACATCAAGAATGTTCAGGAGGTGGACCGCGGCTGGTACATGTGCCAGGTCAATACTGACCCCATGAGGTCACGCAAGGGGTACCTTCAGGTCGTAGGTCAGTACACGTAGCCTTAGTATAGACGAACGCTGGATGGATTTGCTTGCTTGTGCATGGGCATTGTCGCGCACCAAAGTACCCTAGACGATATAATACTTGTTTCGTATGCCACTGTCTATAACCACTATAAACATTTTCAATACATCCCGTCCTCTTCGTCCCGGCGTTCTTTTTACGTGACACGTGACGGGGAGTACACTGATCGATCACGTTTATTACCTCCTCGAGAAATGACATAGGGGAACAACCATATTAATAGGCATTTTAAGTTACTTAATTTTTAATATAACGAGTAGATAATTTGTGCTTTAAATCTAATCATTAGCACCTTGTATTTGACAATAAGAAACAGCTGAGCTGACTCGTGATTCAACATAATATACGAAACTACATGCAACAAGCACAGTTAGTATATAAACTCAGACAATTTAATTGTTTGATCGCTACCTATTTTGTAAGGTTCGACCTTACAACCCACACGATAAGGGAAGAGGCTTAAGGCCGGGTTATTGCAAAAATTTGCAACTCAATGCGGTTTAGTTGAAAGTTCAACCGACGCGTTACTGAAATAACGTTCATATTAGCGTGCGATGCTTCACGGTGGTTACGTCCGACACTGCGCAGGAATCGTGCGAAAAACTCGTTTTTCTTTAACTCTTTTGCTTATTAACAGAAAATTGCAGAGTTTATGAAAAATGTAATCGATTTAAAATCTAAGTCAGTAATTGGCACGTTATATTAACGAAAAAAGCTATGGTTATCGCTTTAAGTTACGAGATCTAGGACGTAAAAAAATTTTTTTGCTGCATTTTTTTTAAAACTTGTGCTTTTTATTTCTAAATTACTATAATGTATTTAAAAATTCTACTCGATTTAAAATTTAATTATGGATATTATATTCTGTTAGCATATATTTTTTTTACATTTATAGAATCAGTAGAAGTGTTAGTATTTGATCGTCAAAGTAGCGACTATGGGCGCTATTTCCACATAACCCCGCCTTAAATTGTTATAGAAAATAAATATTTCTTATTATCATCTAATCGGGAGAAAAATGCGAAAACAAAAAGCTGTTTTCTTATTATACCTGGATATTGTAATTTTATGTCTAGATTGGCACTGCTACGCCCAACTGATATCTCTGCTCCATAATAACCTCATAGCTCAGGCACGTAGGTTACGTAGGGGCGGAACAAGCTATTAAGATATGCTATAAGATAAACTCTGACCTCTTGAGGCTTACCTCTTGTACATTTTCAATAGTTTTGTAATATTTATTGTTACCCACATCTACATACAATATAATATGAAATAACATAATATTCTTATTACACGTCAAAAGAAACAAACATCCTCCGAATGTAGGTCAATGGATGCCAAGTTTAATAGCTATGTACGTACGTACACTCCTCACATTCTTTGTTTGTATTTCACTTACGATGTGAGTTTAGTCAATAATCCGTCTTTCATTAGGATATCAAATAATAAAGTTTGAAGGTGATTGATTCAAATTACAATGACTTTAATTTTTTATGTCCTCTATTTAGTTTATTAATTACCAAGGTGACCGAGCTTATTCGGAGTCTTCAAAACATCTACGCAGTTAATTGTGGAGTCCTAAATTATTTCCAGAACCATAGAAAAGCCTACAACACACGAAATTGACACGAAATTAAATCGGTCAAACAAACAAACAAGAACCTAAGTATATACTTAAATTTCTATGTGCATTTTCATAATCACGCCTCTATCCTAGTATTTCAATATTCAGGTGTATCCTACAAAATTGCACTTCGCACCGGGTACACATTACTCACACACGACGATTTCAAACGAAATTGAAAAATAGGTCGATCAATATTCTCATAGCAGATATTTTACTCTCTAGACGGATATTCAATCAAGTCAACAGCTCATCTATAAGCACCCACCCACCCACTGAGAGGCTGGAGCCTACCCTGAATTAGGGCGATTAGGCCTAGTCGACCACGCTAGCCTAGTGCGGGTTGGTCGACGATATTCAATTGTAATTGTAATTCAAAGTAATTGAATTTATATTCGATTACTAAGCATTTTTTTTTTATTGACGCAGTGCCCCCAGTGATCATCGACAACATGACGTCGACGGACATGGTGGTGCGAGAGGGTACTAACGTGACGATGGTGTGTCGAGCCACCGGCTACCCTGAGCCTTACGTCATGTGGAGGCGCGAAGATGGACAAGAGTTCAACTGCAATGGAGAATCTGGTAATACGACTACATGTACTAAATAAACATATCACGTTTGTTGGTACAAAAATGGCGTTAATTTGGTGAATCCAATCCACTACTGGTTTTCCGAAAGTTCGTTTTGTGCAAATGCAGAAGAGCCGGATACGAGTATACGTTGTCAACAAATCACTGTATCATTTTATTTTATTTTTAAGAGGTTTATTTCAAAAATTCCTGAAAGAATGAATTTTCCAGTTTATCGACATGAGATGCCTGAAATATTAATATTAATTGTGATATGAGACCGATATAAAAAAAGCTCTGAAACTGTTAGTGGAATATTTTGTGAGATCCTTCCATTTATTTAACATTTTCTTCGCCTTTTTCTTTGCGTTGCAAACCTTCAAACATTATTTTTATGCTAGTAAATTTTCTTTGTAAAAGTAAAAAAACGTAATAAAAACCCTTTGCGAAATACAACATCGAGGAAGTTTGTTTTTCAAATCATAACTGTTTTTTGAGTTTCTGCACAAGCTTTGCAAAAAAGAAACAGTGACGCAGTAGTACCTATTTTTATTCTAATAAATATCCGGTCAAAACAATCGCTTTGATGGTCATTATGTTACTCGCAAAAAAACAAAACAGATGAAATAAAAAGGAAAATTTCTGGAGCGTGCAGGCTCCAAGATTAAGTAAATTGAGAAAGGGACGTAGCCTCTCGACTTCCGCCTGCCAGCTCGCCCGCGGTTTATCGATTGCATGATCGAATTCACCAGAATCACAGCCAGAATCGTCATCTCTGAGTCACGTCATTCCAAAATCAAAATCATAAATATTTTACTTTAATTAATATTTTTACAAATCATTTTTCGACGTCAAAGCTATCATGGATGGCACCTGGAAAAGAAAACGAGAATTTATTTGAATTACACAAATACTCGCGTCTTAATATATTGAAACATTTCTGCGAACTGAACTTACTATTATAACGGCACAAGCACAAAATATTAAAAAATAAAAATACTTTTACCCAAATCTTATTCGTGAAATTTCGCTGTATCGGTTAACTTTAGCTTTTCTGTTTTTACTTTTATACCTATATAATTGTGTTTTTTTCTGTACAGTGAATGTGGTGGATGGCGAAAACCTGACGATATCCAAAGTGTCGCGTCTGCACATGGGAGCCTACCTATGCATTGCCTCTAACGGAGTTCCACCCTCTATCAGCAAACGGGTCGTTCTTATGGTTCAATGTAAGTACAACTTTAACATAAATGTTTAGAAGTACCTGCGAAGCTCAGAGTTGCGGGTTCAAATCCCACCCAGGACAAACATTCGTGTAATGAACTCATGTTTGGTTTGTGTCTGAACGTTGTTATCCGTGTAAGCATTACTGCTTGTATCAATTTTTTTTGGTTAGATTCTATTTTCTACAGGCTGGTTTTCGCTCTCTTTTTGGTATTTGTCACCTTTATTTGAATTTAAAGTTTTGTTTGGTTGGCATTTCGATCGTTTGTCTGATGGGTATTTCGTGCTTTGCGTACTTAATTTTATAAATTAACTTATTTTACGTAACTTTTGTTTGTCCCTGTTCGGGCGCCATTTGTTATTATTGTTATGCATATTTGAAAACTTGATTATCTCGCGACAAATGTGTCCCGGACCTTTGGAAGGCATGCGTGGGGCCAAAGCCAACACATAGAGGCTCGCTTGTCAATTTGAATTAAGATTTATTCTTATTATTATTATTCTATTCTATACATTTCAATAGCTATTTATATCTTTCTCAGCATCGGATTTAAAAACGGAAGAATTAAAAATAAGTCTACCTGAAATAAATATATTTCATAATATAATATGGTAGAGGAGACGAGGACTATTGAATATATTAATTAAGTAAACTTAATAACTAAATAACTAACTAACTTAACTTAAAAGTTATGTTCGTATGAAGTATCATCAAGCTTATTTAGGTTTATTTTTTGTAGTCATATATATTATACTTATACCTATATATCTGCTATTGATAAACTATTTTGAAAACAAGTACACCTATCAGTACATTTATAGGAAAAGTCCCTGAACATGTTCAAGGAATTCTGGCAAATTCTTTTCGATATTACCTGTCGGCACAAATCATTTCACGTTTCATTGTTTTATTGAACCACTCATCGTAGAAATTTCTACTTTCTACTTGATTATATTCCCAATTTATTCTGAGCCCAAACCATCCATAATATTAGGGAACATTTCACGATGATTTCCTTTGAATTATTGCATGACGTAGCATGAAATTCGTATCGACAGCATATGTAAAATTGGCTTTCATATGTCAGAAACTTTGGTATTACACGGCTCTTTCACGCCACACGCGGCGAGCGCCTTGAATTACCGGACTGTGTTTTAATTGATAGGATACTTGAGTTCATACGCGATGTTCCCACCCAAAACATTTATTACGTGAACGAATTAGTATTCCGTAAAAGGGGCGTTATACGAGCTCCCAAGTTACACGCCTCGCAAATTATACTAATATCACTTTCGCATCTAGAGGAGAAAAAACGGTGGCACATTTCTCCCGGTCCGTTAACTTGGCCCGAGTCGGTCTGTAATACGTGAGCGTTTGTACGTCGTTTTCTTTCGGAGGGAGTCAGCGTTCAGAAATATTATTTTTCTAAGGCGGGAGTCGTTAACGAGTATTTACGAGGACAGCGTCGCTACCTGACGGCGACTTCCGCCGGATCTGCCGTAATTGCGCCCAATTAGAGCATTATGCTGACGTGAATACGGCACGGACGCGATAATGGCGATAGTATCAGCCACGCGCCCCTCCCGCACCGCGCCCGCCGCCAAGCCCAATGAGACGGTTTTCTTCCCTTCATTCACATTCCGTACCTTACCAACTTAGATCCAGGGGCGGCCGTAAACTACGCCACAATTAAGTGATAAAGGCCTCGGGATATAGAACCGCTAAACTGATATACCTATAGAAGCACTAAAGTGACAATGACTTCTATATAGGGTACTTACTTTTAGTAGACAGTAAATTGCTATTATTAATGAAACCACACATAACAAAAAATGAGTAAAAGATGTTCTTCGCATTGTAACTTCATCTTGATACTTGTTATAGTCTTAAACTGCAAATAATCAATGCTAACATCAAAAGCGCAGCTTAAAAACTACACTTCACAAGTATCTTAGCGATCAAACAGTTTTGGTACAACCCAAATTCCATTTCTTATAAGATACGTGAAAATGTTCACGTAACTTTCGCTCGATTAAGCAACGAGGCTTCGTTGTGAATTCATTGTCAGTTTTCATTATGCTGAAGACAAATCATTATGGTAATGCCTCGGAATGTTGCGAAGCAGATTTGCCAGGTTTCTCGTTACGTCACGTCTTCCTACCGGCTAATATTTGCGCGGTTTTACTTCGCGCAATGGCTGCTCATAAAAGTTCGTGATAAATGTCTTTAGTCTGGGGTAACACAAATAACACATAAAGTTGGTACCACAGCAAATTACTACAATAATTATATTAAGTCGCTTTCTGCAATCAGACTATTTGTGGTTTTGGTAAGGTAATAATTTATAATTCTCAGTAATGAAACTGTATACAACTTTATTTGAAATTTTGTGTTAACAATTTTCTTCAACTTCAACTTTAACAATTTACCTTCAAAGTCTTCAAGATTTTTCTAGTTAGGTCCTTTCATAGCCAATTCTCAAGAAATTTAATTTTCTCATATAACTGTTCTCTTTGCATCTGTTTTTGTAAGGTTGTGGGAACCTATAGCTAATAAAGTAAATTAAAAGAAGCAAAGAAAAAGTAATCTGAAACCTTAAGGAGTTCCCCTCATTCACCAGATATGTCAAGGATAGGTCGATTTATATAAAAGTGACTTTGGTTAATCATTATCGATTACGCGATGTGGTAAACAGCTGTCGTGAAATACACAGTTTTTTTTTTTTCATTTTGGGTTCTAACCATTGATATCATAGTGGTAGATGAGTTAAGTCAAAGGTACAAGTCGCGAACAAAATAACAGCCTCCGATAACGATAACAGTCATCGAACGATCTTTCGTCATCGCCATCTCAGTCAAAGCACATCCGTTGCTGGACAAAGTCTGGGAGATCTTTACAACGACTGTTCTCACGCAACCCGTACCACCTTCCCATGGCCTGTACCAGATCGTCAGTACTTCTGGTGGGGAGGTCTTCCCACGCAGCGTCGTTAGTCCCATCAGTACCGTCTTCTTGATCTATAATCTTAAATTTTGTGACAGTTCCACCAATGCTGTCGATCCCGAACCAACTGGAGGGCGCGTACATCGGGCAGGACGTGACGCTAGAGTGCCACACGGAGGCCTACCCCTCCTCCATCAACTACTGGACCACCGACCGCGGCGACATGATCATCTCTGGTAAGCATTTTTTATTTTTATATACAGATCAGCATTTAGCATACAAACTTTACTTAACATTGGTTTTTAGGTTAAAAAAAATTCAACTATGCCAATAGAGACTAAAAACGAATACATTAACTTTGAAGCGAATTTGCTGTCCAGTTTAATTTTGAAACTTAAATTCAGTAGTTTACACAGACTTTACAACCGTGAGCCAAAAATAAACAAGAGAGTAGGGCTATTTCCCAACTCAAGCGGACTTTGACATGTGAAAAAGAAAATATTGTAGCAAAGCGCTACGCTTTTCGTAGTACTCATACGCTATTTATATAACGCTGACCGTAACTGTTCCCGCAATGACGGACGAGCCATTTTTGCTGTAAGAAGATAAAATTCTGCCTAGGTGTAGGTAATAAAGTGTTTATCTACCCTCGTAACGAGCCCAGATGTACGGAAGGGTAGTATGAGGGCCGTCATGAACTGCTTCAATGTAAGCCCACTCATCCACTTGACTTTTATTTATAAGAATTATTCAGATGGCTACTTTTGCTTGTCTAGTTCTGCCGCAAGCAGCATGCCTATATACTCATTTATGTTTAAAAGTGACACATTTTTAAAATGATGCTGGTGCGATTTTTGAGTTCAATGTCAGTTAAAATATCTATACTGTCCTATTATACACTTTCTATCGAATAAGCTGAAGTCAAAAGCAATTGTATTTGTAAGTAACAGATATCATTTACATCACCTTGTTTGTGCGTGCTTTGCGTGTATATTACAGTGACGAAGTCTGTTTAAAATGCATGTGTAAGTTATTCGTGCCTAGCTAAGCAGAGTTAAGGAAACCCTGAATCCTTTCACTTAAAATCAAAACCAATAAATTATTTATTTCCAAAGGATGTTATTACATCACTTAGATCCGTCATTGCATTTTTTGGGTGAGTTCACTAACTTACTAGACTTAGATTATAAGAAGATTTTGTTACTAACCCACTATAACCTATAGGCATATTTAGTCTGAAATAAAGAATATATTATTATTATTATTACTAACACAATGGCGGAATCTGTGGAGAAGAGCTCACCGAAGTAACTCCACAGTCATCGCATCTTTTGCATTTCCTTTTTTAAATAAAATATTGTCAATTACAAAATTAATGCTAATTATATATTATTGGGTAGGCTCGAGCCCCTCGGTGGGGACGTATAAATAAAATAAATGTTTATTTCGCTTAAAAATTACGACAAACATAAACAGAGGTTGGCACCACCTAGTAAGTATATCAAATACCTGTGTCAGGTGGCACCACTCTTCCATAACATAGTGGTTTATGCGTGTAAGTAGGTGTGTTTCTAAGGGCCATGTGTTTGCATGCCGTGTTGCACGTGTGAGTGAAGTATGTATGCAAATAATTTTCATACATACTTCACTTATTAAGGTTGCGTATGCGGGGGTGTGTGTGTGGCCATGTGGGTGCATGCGTTCGTTGTTATGTTGATTGTATGGTCTGTAGTATATATGTGCGAATTTGTGTCTGTGTGTTTGTGTGTGTGTGTGTGTGTGTGCGTGTATGTGTATGTGTGTGTGTGTGCGTGTGTGTGTGTGTGTGTGTAAACGTATTTGTGCTGTTGATGATATATTGTTGAAAAAGCCTGCTACTCAAACAATCTATTCCCATGGACATCTGTCCTTTAAGTAATCAGATATCCTATAGTAACCTTTTTTATACACTCTACTTACTCTAATACTTTGCATCTCATTACAAAAAGTATCTTTGTTTTTGCCTCACGTGTACGGTCTACGACAGATAGAAGTACTATTAACGGCTTACAAGAGCACTGTTGATTATAATCGGAATAAATATAAATATTTCTAATAAATCTTCAGCTCTAATTTTTTTAAGTTTTCACTTTTGACTCTCGTTACCAGTCTACCGCAGCATCAACATACTTGATCCTATAGCATCAACATATTATGTATCTTATTACAATTGATATCTTATTACAACTAAAACATAAGACCCAGAGCCAAGTTCTTTTCTATGTTTTTTTTTAAGTAGTCAATTCAAAGCAGTTGGACGCGTCATCTCGCGTTTACTTTGTTTCTCTGAGAGTCAATTATCCCAATTTTAAAATGCTTTTAAAGAACATAACTCTACATACATCTGCTTATTTAAGCTTCACTATTATACGAAGCGACAGTGTAGGGAGGTAATAAACGGCACTACCAGATGGTCTCACATTTCATAGACTTCAGGTTTAATTTAGCGTAAAAGCTTCTATCGCCCACCTCCCTCGCAGTCTAGCGTTCGCGCTATAACTAGAGATTTGTTCGTAGTAGTTACACCAACCAAAACTTATGGCACTAATAAGCGCGGTTTGATTATCTATATCAATAACTAGCTTTTGCATACAGCTTAGTTAGCATTAAATAAGCGGTTTTGTGAAGTCGAAATACTATATTATAGGTACATTTCAGACACTAGTCTACCAAAATCAGACTTGATGGTTCATCTTTTCAAATAGAGGTAGCACACAGTGCTTCATCCGATCGGGTGATATGGAAAACCGTTAGTAGTTGGGGTAAAATTACAGTGTCTAAGCTCAAATATTTTTCATGAAAAACATTATTTCGAAAAAACAAAAAATGTGAAATTTCATATAAACTTGTCACTTAAAAACGAGTTTTGTAAAAAATCTAAATTTGTACTCTTTCTTTAATTGACCTATTTTTTGTGTCGTTCAATCGACATATCAAGCGTAACCGGTCTTTTGGGGGAGCGGAAGACTCTTACCCCTAGAAACTAGACTTTTGGGGGAGCACAAGGCTTCTTACGTGAATTTCTAAAATTTTTAGAACAAAAGTTTTTCAGTTGAATGGGCTGAACCAAAGAACATAAAGATTTTGTTTTATTTAACTAACACGTTTTATAAGGTTCTAGGTTTATTTGATCTCAGTCTTTACTGCGTTGAAAGTTCTAATGAATAGATGTTTACAACGCAAACGTTCAACTTTTAATGGAAAAATATGACTCAGATGAAAAACTTTCTAGAAGTTGGTTGAAAATTGAATGTCCGTGGTTACTTAGGGTTATAACGTGAGTGTTAGTTTAAACGCAGCTCAGTTCTTATTCTTAAAAAAAGGCTACGTGCAGTTTCTTTTGTCTGTGGTTATTTATAATTTCTCAGAGCAAACAAGAGCATTTATGCATACGAAACAAAACAAAGCAGAGAAATGGAGTTCTTTCAGCTATTGTTTTTATAAAAAAAATGAATGATGATGATGATGAATGAAATGATCAGTTTAATACTTAGACCTGTCAAACAAAAGAAGAATACATTTCTTTACTAATAATTATAAAGCGAAAAATCCATCCATCAGTCCATTTCTGTACTATTTAGTCAGGTCAGAGATAAAGGCAAAGATAAGTACTTCTTTTGTATGTTGTAACATCAGTTATATAAGTGGTCATACGTACCTTCCCATTTTTCATCATTTAATTTTCTAAAAAAATATATTTTTTGCACAATTGAAGCTATAGTGTATATTAGAGGTAGCATATCATGATCATGTCATAGGATGTGTAGGTTGGGTTATGTATAGTCATGAGGCCTGGTAACTACACTAATGTATGGCTATATTTAGTATGTCGCCTATATTTTGTGATATAATTGAGTTCAAGCAATATGGCCGACCGTTCTGGTTGAATTCTTTTTACACTTAAAAAATAAACGACGAAAGAACTGGTAACTTCAATGTCCGTCTATTACAGACTTCAATATCTACGGTTAATATGAGAATTATTCTGGACGTTTTTAACAGGTTCGAAGTATGTGACCTCGTTTATCGACGACGGCTACAGTCGGAAGATGAAGCTGACAATACGGAAGGTCTCCCCCCGAGACTTCTCCTCGTACCGCTGTGTCGCCAAGAATTCCTTGGGAGAAACCGACGGCCTCATTCGACTTGACGGTAGTATTAGTTGTTAAAAATGCTGCTCTCTAGAAGCGTTTAACTCTACCTTAATCACTTATATAATAATAATTAATAATTATTATATTGTTACAAAACTGTTACTGTTATACAAGTTCGCGCCCGCTATATTACCATTTTGGTAAAAATAGCGATTTTATAGGTCCGTTCAAAAAAATATGTTATAATGTTTCTTATCTATTTCAGAAATACCAGCCCCATCAACAATCAGCACAACAATAAACTACTTACCCACATTTCCACAAAGAAAAAAAGGTAATGTAACTCAAACGTAAATTAATATGAATTATACCTATTATAAAATCAAATTGAGAACACTTCAATCGATTTCACGAAACGAATCAAGCATCTAAATAATTAATGTAGAACCAGCCTCAAAGTTTCTAATGAAACCCTTCTGGGGCGATCGGTTCCCGATATCTGGATTAATTTTTCATGATCAAATTCTCCTTTTGGAATCGAACAGATGAAGGAAAATTCAGAAATTCAATATTGCTACGTAAACCGCGATTAGAAAGGCAATAGCAGTCGAA
Source organism: Carpatolechia fugitivella (assembly GCA_951230895.1). NCBI lineage: Eukaryota > Metazoa > Arthropoda > Insecta > Lepidoptera > Gelechiidae > Carpatolechia > Carpatolechia fugitivella. Next base: position 8,576,751 of record OX579656.1, on the reverse strand, counting down.
AGTTTAGTCCCACGTGCCTTTTATACATTCATCGAGGACCTGAAGCGAGGAAAGGTCGGTGTTGGATTTCGTATTTATTGGTTTCGCCACCCGACCAATGCCTCCCTACAATTGGGTCGTTAGTAATATTATTGTGGGAAAAGCGATTTTGTTTGCGCTTTGACTTCCAATGTTACCTCTTATTGTTATAGATTTTCCTCCCTTTATACTCTTTATGGCGCCATATTTCACGTTCAGACTTGAAAGCCTACTTTCATTGCTCCCCAAACAAAATGTGAGAAGTTTTACGGGCGCAATCATTTTAGGGATCGTTTTCTCCTTTTCGTTCATAAGATGAAACCTTGTGTGCTTTGGCAGGTAAACACAAAAACCGGTGGCGAGACAGCTCAGCGGAGAACAGAGTCATCGGAGACTACGAAGTCGAGGAATGGAAGGATGTCGGTGAGTGTGTACATATTATCTCTTATGTTTACCTATTATATGCTAACATAAATGTTAAAGGTAAAAACATTTACATTTACCCAATATTGTTCCAACCCGAAAACAAATTCGTACCTCATTTATTTTTCGTCAATAAATTTGGAAGCTCAATTTCGTTAATCGTATTTACAATTTCAACTAGTGAGTAGTGACATGAGTGTTGCTATAATTTAACGTATTGACGTCACAAATAAATGCAAAAGTTGAATGCATTCCAAATAGGTTGATTAATACTTCATTTGTCCAGATTACGAGTCGACACAATCTTCCGGCTTCAACGTCACACGGAGCGTGTTCTTCACTACCTTTATCTCGTTCATTCTCAACGTCATCATCAGCTGACATATCATCTCCCGCGCCGGTAGCATATCATAGTGCCAACAGTAGATCACGTGCGAAACAAGATACGATAGAACCTGTAGTATAAAAATAAATTATCATAGCTTATTTAATTTAACGTATGATGTATGTGAAGCAAACAAACAACATCGAATCGATCACTACTGAAATCTAATAGCATCAAAATAGTTGAGTTTCATGTATAATATTTATAATTTGTAGATGACTATTTCTTGGATTGTAAATAATTTACTTAATGAAAGACTGATAGCATTGTACGATAAATGTGCCATATCTTATACATTGTGTAAATTAGTAGTAAAAATATAGATTTGTTTGTAAGTTGTTGGGGTAAAATACCTGTATGTAAAGGGTTTAATGTAAATGATTTAATAGAGCACTTGGAAGGTGCTCTGTTGTCCGATGTTACAACACTTTTTAGACAATTATACTCGTCAACTAGATGCTCTAAACAATTTAGCTACTATTAGTCCACATCAGGAAAATAGGTACCAAATGGTATATAAGTTGCTAGCAATTATACTTCGCACTCCGTTTGAATTATCTGTTCAATTAAAGTTAAGTTGATTAAAGTTAAGTGGAATAAAATGTGATATAAGATTAAAATATGAACTATTTGTTTTTGCTTCGAGTAATTGTAGAAAATTCATAATATTCTACTATAGACTCTTCTTAACAATACAATCGAAACAAAACATTATAATAGCTTTTAGTTAGGATTATTTGTAAATAAATCATTGAACACATCTGCAATAAAGACAATATGGCGTGCTTTGTAATATAAATAAATAGCTTAACCAATAATGATACTTTTCAATTAATTTTTGTGTATTAATTTTATTATACAACGTGAACAATATCAGTATGATCTCAGAAATAAGTATCGTGACATTATTTCCTCTTAAACATTCCTCTCGCTCATAGGTACGTAACATATCGACAATCTCCACATATCTTGAAGTGGTAACTTTTGTGTTACGAAAATTGTATAAAATTAATTTAATGATCGTTGCATTTAGCTGTTCGTGTAAAATTATTAAAGTAAATGAATTTTCATGTATGTGTTTTATTTAATGGTATGGTGCTGTATTTCATTTGGTATCGGATTGTACGATCAAACCGTGACGTCACACTGTGCGTATTTCATGGCTATTAAAGTTGGCAAACCGGGTTTCTAAAATTTGCTATGACGGAGGCACAAAGCTCTATTGTTCCCAAAATTATTACGCGACTCCTACTAGCGAACTACTGGAGCTTATTTTGCATAAAATAATGGCTACCTGGGTGCCTCACTTTCCCTAAATAGACACTTTAATGCAGTGCGGGAGTAAGTAACTAGTCTAATAGTCTGATAACTCGGGTTTTAAAATTCGGCTCCAGCTACGCTAGCCTTTACAAGCTCACTTTAACTTTTACCGAAAAGAGCGGCGACAAATCCGACTATATTTTTCAATGATTTTCCTCGCATCTACTTGATTAAAATTCAGTACAATCACGAAGCAATGGACGCAAAATGGGAGCATTTTATTTCGTGTCTTCGATGATAAGAACTCTATTCACGTCCGGCTGCAACTTGGAAGCTCAGCAGTCTCGTTTGTGGAAAAATATACGGAGATTTTTACGCATCTTTTACTGCCTTTTTATAATATGCAACTCGCATGTCAGTCACAGTTGGAACTGCTTTGTTCAGTTAACGTTTAAATTTATTTTACGTGTACGTATAAAAGGCGTTTCGAGTCTGAAAATGTTTTGAAATGAGTTGTATTCATAACATGGGATAGGCCGCGCCACGCTTTCAGTTTTTTTTTTAATTGCGTGAACTTTTAAATAACAAAAACGTATAATGTTTTTCTTCTGTTGCTTTCCGCATAATTTAATTCAATTCAATTCATTAATTTAATTCATTAAAAAAATTAATTCATTATATTTCACCCAAACTAGCAATTTGAAATATTCTGTATCTTTTAACTAAGACAGTAAATTGAAATGCTACACATGTATTCTGCTAGATAGAGCTATAACTATGCTTAACTATTTTATTACAAAGAGAATACCACTCTGAGTTTTTTTTTTGCGGACGGGAGCAACTTCATTTGACACAGGCAGACGCAGACCGCAATAAAACCCAAGTGCATGCAGTTAGGATGCAGCATTCAGACTGCATATGAATGTTAGTGGTGTAGAAATCCAACATGTACATGTATTGGTTTTTTTATTTATACCTTTATTAGTAAACGAAAGTTTCGTAAGGAAACCTGCACACACATGAATAGAAATTCGAACCAACACGCATTTGGCCAGTGTAGTCGATATAGAACCCTGAACTCCTTGATTCAAGTGAGGTTCAAACCTCTCAGTGAAGACGTATAACAACGCAGTGCAATAGGGGATCGGACTGTTCCTAAATTTACCATATTCTATGAATTATTTTTATAACATATATGAGTAGCAGATGATTCGCGAAGAAAAAACAGAATCGGTTGAAAAACGAAGTGATTTTTTAAAGTTTCAATATGTCTGTCTTTTTCAAAAACGATGTTTTGTGTTGGCGTTACTAAGAAGTGAGTATGTGCCTCTCTGTCTAATCTTGAATTTCAAACCTTTATAACTCGGTCAATTTTAAAGATAGAGCAAAAAGCACTTTAGTGTTCAATAGCATCTAACAAGTTTGGATTTATAAAATAAAATAAAAGTAGTCCGATCCCCTATTGGACCCAATGCACTCGCTACATTCACATATCTATGAGACCAATCTAATTGCGATCTGAGTAGATGCGACACAAGTGGAACACCATTAGACATTTCATTCGCAAGCGAGTACATTATAGTTGCACTCACCAAGCTGTATCGATTTTATGCAAAATGCAACTTAGTTCCTCGCCGTGCGCTGTGCCTGTACTGTATTACTCATAAACTGCGCTTATTTTACTGCAAGGCTGGCAACACTGGACGCTTTATTAAACCCATCGATATTAATAGCAAATACTTACCGGATGCTTGCCTTGTTGCATTAAATATGGTAATAACGTTCATTACGTATGCGTGATTACAGCTGTTGTATTAAATTCTGCTGCCAGTTGGCCTTTGTGTAATATTGTTATATTTACTGTATTACTTATACACGAAACAGCTTTAAACAGGCTAAGAGGAATATTTTCGATAAGTAGCAGATTGCCACTAAACCCAATTAACCGGTGTGCAGTTTATGGGTGTGCAGATTCGGGATGTCATGTTCTAATTCTAATTTTAAAATCCAGCTATCCTTTTCGTTTTTATGACCAGTGAAAGAGAGGTGATGAACGAATGATATAAATTTGAACTAATGATAACTTAAAATAAGGGCATAGCTGTCAATTTAAGATATTTTTAAGTCGCATGTTTTAAGTGCTCTCTAAAATTGTGCAATCGACACGACCATAAGGTTCAAACTCGATGTTGTTTGGCTCTAATATTAGGATGGCCATCTCCTGTCCCTTTTCAATCTTTAAAAGGTAAAAAGGACGGACTAACTTAAATTAAGGATTAGAGCGTGACAGTGTGAATCGAGGCCATTATAAAAGTTTTTATTATAATTTATAAAATATAAAAGTTTTACATTACGTTTTATTTAATAAAACACAAAATAGGTGATGAGTTTATTATGACATGACAGTTTATTGTTTATGTGTGAACGACACTTTACCTATAACTGAGCTTATACTCGTAAGTGAGTTGAGTTGATGGTTGATTAACATTTGACTTAGGCTAGTTTAAATGGGTCTTAAATGCGGAAAGTTTCAACTGAATTGGATGAATACGTTTTAAAAGAGTTTGTAATGAATAAAAAGTAACAACAACAGTACGTAGTCATCGTACTGTTGTTGTTACTTTTTATTCATTCAGACAGACATTTTACGTAATTTCATTATTTTTAAGCTAACACAGAAAATAAGTAAAATACAAGATTCAAGAAGTCGCATACGCAGAAATATATACGTAATTAAACAAGATTATAGCAAAACACGCGCACTTCGACGCTGTTACGGTGAAGAGAAACATCGTGATGAAACCTGCACACTCCTGCGAAGAAATTCAAAGATTGTGTGTAAAGTCGACCAACCTGCACTGGGTCAGCGAGGCCTAATCGCCCTAATTCAGGGTAGGCTCGAGCCCCTCGGTGGGGACGTATATGAGCTGTTAATGATAGCAAAACACCTTTTACTTTAAATTATCCGGGTGTCTGCTAAATTCTAGAAGTAGAGCATTTACCCAAATATTACTTTATCACAATCGTATTGTGTGTGTGTGGGTTTCAGTGTTATTTAGCACCCAAAAGCCTCGAAAATGGCTTATTGATGGCCAATTGTGACCAATGGCTTAGCTGCCTTTCCGTAAAACAGATTTTATCAAACAATTTAGCCTGAAATGACCCAAGAAAACTCAAGTCGTATATTTAAAAAAAATCACTTTGTTCTCACCAGGATTCAAATTCAGAACCTCCGTACCGAGAGCCAAACGCTCGGACTTATTTTATAATGTAAGACACACTAGTTCTAACACGAAAACAAAAACATAAACAAGTGCAGTCTAAAGTAAGCAACCATGTCGTGTACCCATTAAAGAGTATAAAAGGGGAATGTGTCACAAAATACCGAAGGAAATAAAAAACACCGTCACCCAAAGGTTCAATCAGGCAAGAAACATTTCGTTTTTATAGCCGATATCCTCCTATAAAGAAAAGTATAAAAATAATAAGGAGTCGAGGGGAGAATAAAATATAATAATAGCGTCAACGTCATTGTCCGAAGGTTTCAAAGTCGGAAGGATTTACGACATGGCGTTATTGGGGGTGGACCCATCGATTAGTAAGCTTTGCGGTTCACAACACAAACCGAATAGTCAAAAACCCCGCGTTGAAGATATTCAAGTCGCCACAAAGCCATATTGCCGACAGACTAAACAGGCCACAAGGGAGATAATCTTATTTTGCTGTGAGACGACGATCTTCGAATCAAATTATTGAGCAGAATAGACTAGATCATAATTTATAATATGACACCGAACTATAAACATTGTTACAGGCAAATGGGATTCAAGAAACATAAAATCTGTTTTCAAGAAATATTCAGTACCTACTCAATATGCAATAACTCAAAACCTACCTTCCTACCTACCTATAATAGGTTCTTTATTTACTCAAGTTGCACACAGCAATAGCACTGTAGTATATTGAACTGATAACTTGGGTCATCACGGTGTCATTTTTTTTTAACACGCTTTTATTAGCTTCACTGTATGTTTGTATGCTTGTATGTAACCGACTCGTTTGTTTGGACTCGATTTAATTGAAACTTTGTACACTTATCAAGAACCGGTGATAATACAATAATTTGAAGAAAAAAAAAATACACGCTTTCACAGTACTAAAAAACTAAAAAGTGAAAATTAAAATATAGTTAAAAAAAACACGCTTTTAAAGAACATCAAACTAAAAAGTGAAAAATAATTCTTAATATAAGCTGAAAACAATAATGAACGAAAAATACTAGTATTATTGTGAAAAAAGCGTGGGGTGCTTTGTGCCATATTTTTCGTACCTATATCGAGCAACTCACGTTTTTTTCACAATAATACTAGTATTTTTCGTTCATTATTGTTATCAGCTTATATTAAGAATTATTTTTCACTTTTTTAGTTTGATGTTCTTTAAAAGCGTGTTTTTTAGTTTTTTTTAACTATATTTTTACTATAGTCCTCTGCCCGATGAGAATTGACTCCGTAAGTAAAAACGCAGTCATGTAAAAACAAGTAAACATCAAGTGATCGCAACTTTTATAGTAATGGAAATATGCAGTCATCATGAAGACGACGAGTTTCCAGTAAAATTCAAAAACCAATATTCACACTACTGTTCCGTTTAAAATGCGCAATACATTTCTGCTTCACGCAGTCGGCTAAGAGAACCCGTCACGTTTACCCCGAAAACATTGAGATAAAATCTTTTCTTACAAAAGAAAACTTAGGATTCGTCTAAGATAGCGCACGCAATCTTACCACTGTTTAGCTATTGGAAAAGGGTCTGCGGTCAATTCCCAGCGATTTGAATATCCCGGCTCCAATGTGGCTGCTATCATAAAGAACGATATCGGCGACAGTTACAATTTGGTTTACAAGGATTTATCTGTTGAGTTGTCGTTGGCCAATAACGCTATATTATTGTATTCTTTTGGGAAATTGTACTTGTAAAGTTGGCTGTTGGGGTTTAGAAACCGACGGAAGGAGCGAAAATTTTTGAAATATTATTATGAGAAGAAGTTTAAAAGGTTTAGCCATTTTCATGACCTTTCTTGTGCTATTGACCTGTGGCCGAAGGGCGGGTCATTGACAGACACCAAAAAGAATGGTTTAATGGGTGGGTTGGGTTTTATTAATCGCGAGAGTTCTAAATGTTATATCTGTTAGTTAGGAAAGTTTTGGAAAAAGTAACGATTTTATCTTTATCATACCATTATTGTCAGTGTTTAAACAAAACTAGAAAAGATTTTCTCTCCTGGGTAGATCTTAATACAGTTTTCTGAATAAAGTGCACGACTGGGACAAATATTATATTCTTGAATATTTTTGACGTCTCTATCAGAAAAAAGCCATTTCCACGTCCATCACATTAATGGGAACCACACCGGCGTTTTAAAAACTTCGCACTCTGCCATTAAAATAATCACTTCCCCGTTGTGCTTTTTAAAATGATTGAAACATAAAGGAAGATTGTAGCCGTCCCACGCAACCTTGAAAAAATCTTTTACAGTAAAATACTCGACATTTAATTCAGTTGTTAAAAATCTGGACTAGTTGACTAAATAATACCACACTTTGAAATAATGTGTTTATGTTTATTAGTTAGTTCTTCTTTCACATATGGTTTAGAAAATGACACTGGATAGACGTGTTTTTTTTTGTTCTACGGTAAAAATCATAATCCTAGCCCAGCAGCGAGTATACAGCATTTTTTTATATCTCACTCTCAAATCTTTATGCATTATTTATTATATCTTCTATATAATAAAAATGAATTGCGGTTCGTTAGTCTCGCTAAAACTCGAGAACCGCTGAACCGATTTGGCTAATTTTAGTCTTGAAATATTCGTGGAAGTCCAGGAAAGGTTTAAACGGTAAAAAAATATGGGTAGGGTAGGTGTAGAGCAGGTGTAGGGAAAAATGGCAAGACTACGTCTGCCGGGTCAGCTAGTGTTATATATTTTATAACTCAAAACCTGCGCTGTGTGGTGACGGCAGAGTAGAATACATTTGTCACCAACCCCTACTCTTCCCGTGGGTGTCATAAGAGGCGACTTAGGGACTACACATTGAACAGTGAACGGGCAGCGCTCTCTGATACAGCAACCTTTTAATTTGCGATCTCCAACCCGCCTGCCAAGCGTAGAGATTATGGCAAAACCCTCCACTTAAGTGGAGGAGGCTCATAGTCCAGCAGTGGACTGTAACGGGCCGTTGATGATATTTTATAAAGCGCAAAGTACTTGAAATTGTATTTTAATCGTGATTAAGTATCCATTTGAGACTGGTCACACTGGGAACGTAACCCACATGTTCAAGTAAAACTAAATCAATGCTCCTAAAAACACAAAAAAATAAAAATGTACCTTTGACTAAAAAAAGTTGACGAAAAATGAAACATACATGAATATTTGAACGGTGGTTACGTGTAAACTTCGGTACGTTGAATTGTACAAACACGTTATTTAAGTCTGTATTTGCAGCGCTGCAAATATGGTAGACACTTTGGAATTTTCCTTTTGTGATCATACGGTAGATCCGCTGTGAGCTTGTTACATAGTGTGTGTTATATGTCGAGGGTACTGGAGATTCTTTGATAGTGGATTGTGAGCCTTGTTTGATACAAAAGTTAAACTAGGTAGCTGCGGATTTGGGAGGTTGGTACGCGATGAGGAAAAATCGATCGGTTGTGATTGTGAGATTGTTTCAAAGCTAAAACCCAAAAACAAGCCCGAGTAAATCCAAGCCCAAATCCTAAAATACTTCACATATTTTATTACTAAAATAAAAAACAATAAGACTTAGAAATCCCCACAAAATATCCCCAACAGTCAGTTTGGTTTGTGTAGCGCACACGCAACACGCAGCGTGCTGTCCATAATAACGTCAGATCATAAAATTTCTACGCGCATGCAACAAAAAAAAAATTAAACTTCTTTTTTGTTGAGTAGAAAAAAGTACGTTGAAAGAGTAAAACGACAAAGTACGTCTTACACACTGCAGTATGAAATGCCTACAAGATTGGATTGAGTAAATAGGTTGTTATCGGCTCGTTATATTTCCCGTCTGCTCTGACCAGTGCGGATTACTTGACTTCACACACAGCCTTTAAATTACAAAGTTTTATATTTTTCTTAGAGCTCGAACAGCAACGTCATATAGATTAAAATAATATTGGTCATAGAGGTTTCGACTTACGAAAGATTTATGTGTCTGTCATATGTAAAGAAAAAAAAATATTGATTACGTAGAGCTTCACCTTTTTATTTCTACTAACTGATCTAATCCCCGCCCAGGACAATGTTTTCTTAGTTACCCGTTCTCTTACAACAGCACAACACTGCGGGTTGTAATATAGCAGCCGGAGCGCTTTCCCATAGCTCTGAGAGGCTTACTGGGAAACCTGGCTGCAGTGAGCTCGTGGTTTTATCCCATCCCCTATTTTTACTCCTTCGCTTACTATGAAATTCGAGTTTGCGAGAGGTATTTTAAGTATCGATATACGAGTGTAAGTGTACGTACACTGGCATCGTTTCATTTATTGATTCCTACAGTATTAGGATTATAGGAAACGTTCGCGCTTTAATTTTCATTTGATGTCAATTTTGGGAGCATAGTAATAGTCACCAAAATGAATGCTCTAGCAGGGGCACACAGGGACTGTAGTTGTACGTGTAGGATGATATCGATAACATATTTTTCATATTTGTTGCTAACTGAGAAGCGTGACTACTGAACAATACGTTGTCGTCGAAAAAATCAATAGGACACGCTTGAAATCCGATCTTTGTTAGCGTGTTCTGTCTGAATATTTATTTTGCTGTGTTCTATTCCATTTGGTCTAGACGTGTCATACGCGCTTAGGCATAATATGATATATAGTAATATATACCTTAGATCTATAGCAGCAAAGATACCAAACCAAGTATTAAAGTTCAGAAACCTCCAATTGCTTACAAAAAATATAGTATATACGAGTATACCAATAATGCCAATATATCTGTCGTGGCCATATCGTATAATTGACCAAATCATGAAATTTTCGATCATTTCATGAAATGGTCGCATTTCATGATATGGCCAACTAAATTTGACCAGATCATTAAATCGTGTGCATTTCACGATTTTGTCGTCCACGATTGGCCATATCGTGAAAATAGGGCGTCCATGAAATATTTAAAAAGAATCTTAATTATGTTTGGTACTTATTGTTCTCTAAGTCCGACAGACATTTTCAGAGTACTTATTCATCATAACTCTTTTTTTCTTCCTCATTTTAATAACAAATAATTCACTTTTTCACTGCGAGAAATAACGCAGCCGCCATGTTGGTACATAAACAAAGTGCTTCCAGCGCCTCTATCGGCAATAAATGTAATAATTTTACGATATGATCAAATAATCTTGACCATTTCATGAAGTAGCTGCGTTTTAGTTGAACATATCGTCAAACGATTTCTTATCATTGATCTGGCCAAGGCACATCATGATGTGGCCAATGGACAGTGAAAATTTCATGAAATATAACCATTTCATGAAATGATCGAAAATTTCATGATGTGATCAATTCTACGATATGGCCACGACATATCCACAGGTTCAGCCATTGTGTTGAACTCACCCATAAAAATGTAATGACGAATCTAAGTGATGTAAAATCATCCTGTGGATAATAAAATATTTGACTTTAACTTTAACTTCATCGATATACTCTGATAACGTTTTAAAATCGACACCCTCGTATCTGAGCTTTGTAAACAAAAGTAAACAAATGTTTACAAGCCAGCTTCAGGCGGTATGTCCAATCTCTTTCCCTCTGTCTTGTTTATCAATATCCATCCATCGATCGACGGCCGTAAGATGAAACACATTCGTACCTCGTAGCCCCAGGCAATCGACCGATAATGCATCTGGCTCAGTTTCTTTGTTGCACAACCGTGTAGTAGCGTTGCACTCGCAAGTTATTCATATGACTACTTCAAAAAACAACTAGATGTCCGCCCACGGCAACACTTACGTGATTCTGAAAAGGCCACTTTAAGCAATATTCTAAATTCGATTCGTTTCGATCCATAACCAAAAAAATATTTTCGTAAAATAAAAAATAGCCTATCTTACTGTGTGCCAGTTCACCCTTATGTGAGATTGGTTCACTCTTCCTCATCATCATGATAGCGTGGGCTGCAAGGTCGACAATCGACATCACAACAACGAAACATCCTAACATATTATATTTACACCATTTTGCAGAATCCACTTGATCAACTACAAAAAATATGAAAATCTAAAGATATCACTGTCTGTACTCCGTTATCTCAATCAACATTAATGTCAATAACGAAAATAAGTACTATTTCCGTAGCATGAAAATTAAACACTTACGAAAAATCTCCTGTGGCGCAGTGCCAGTGCGGCCCAAAATAAAATTACTTGGTTTGCAGAATATACGCAAAAATAAATAAATAATCGACAGTCATGTAGCCTAATGGCGCCCTTTTAAACCAATTAATAAAAATAAGGAGGTTCTTAATAAGCGGAATGTATTTTTTATCAGTGATCATTTTTACCACGTTGTCCGAGTATAATGATTCTTCTTTGTGTTTCGAAAGGGCCACCTCACAGGTGTTCACATTTTCGTTAAACACACAAAAATGTAGTACTAGAAATTTAAACTAGGCCAAGCCTGTCTCTTAGATATAAATTGGGATCCATAGTAAATCATCAATCTCTTTATCAGTAGCATCTGCAAGACACAAAAGCGAATAAGGTTTATTTATAAAAGAGGCTTTTAATTCTTATAGTAATTGGTTACGTATATTATAGCCCCCAAGTAACAGACCTTATTCCAGTTGGTCTCTAACCAGACAATGCTTACACATAAAATAATAATAAGAAGAAGAATGGTCACATCTTGCACATTCAGCGAAACAAACGAGCGAGTCTTAATTGGTCGCAAATGACAGGATCTTCTGAAAGGTAGTGCGGAGATCATTAATACTCGTTAGCCAGCAGCATAACGGGAATCATTCCGGACTTTCCTGAAAAATTATGCATTTCCGGTAACTAATATTTAGTGCCTCTACTTCTCACTTACTTCTGGCACCGTTTGGGAAGTGGAGTGCGTCGAATGGTCATGTTTTACATTAGTGCTAGTCTTTTAAGACCATTATTTCGCTAAATGGGGTGAGAATTTGTAAGACAAGTTTATTTCTACTCTTATATGATCAGAGCTATTACTGAACGTGCTGTAGAGTTATATTGATGATGATGAGCTCCTGACCGATTACCACAACGGCGGCAACTGCTACAGCTCTAAAAGGAATACAATAATAGTAAGTCCTGTTGATTATTTTTTTGTTAATTATTTATTTCATTTTATTATTATATATTTATTTCTTAAAAACATTTTTGACCCGCGCGAATGAATTATGTAAGCTCGATGGGGGCGGGGCGTATACACAAAAGCTGACAACAACAACCATAGTAAGTATGTATCCTTATACAAGTGATTTCATAAAGTTTTTATGAAGCGTACCTTAGTAGGATATTTTTTCTCAGTTTCCAACATAAAACGGGTGTTTTAATAAAAGCGGATCACTGCTCGCCGCGGCGGAATATTGTCGCGGATATTTCAATATTGGTGGGATTAGCAGCCTATTTAAACACCACTCTCAATGCGACTCCTGCCTCACATTCAAATACAATTTCATTCGTAGCAACGACCCGAGAAAATATTTGCTCACGTTTTTAATTTCGTGTCACCCTTTTATGATTTATTTTTTCGCGCTACACAAGTATTTGATATTACAAAAAGTGTTATCAACACACTTTGAGACATTCCACAGATTCAAGTTAAAACTTGTCATGTTGTAAATCTAAGTATTTCGTTTATAAAACTTATATAAAACTGAATAAATTTGAAGGGTGTTTTAGGATTTCGAGATTATTTTTAGCGTAATACTAGGTATAGAAATATGTACAAAGTGGACGGTTACTTCTATAAACTTTATTACAAAGCTGGGTCTGACAGAGATATTTCATTTTGTACAAAATTTTGTACGCGGTGTCTTAGGAGGATACTGTCACTGTTGTCGTACAATAAATTTATTTGCTAAGCTTTGCGTTCGTGCCGATGACGGCTATGCATAAATTCCTCCTCAGGCGAGGGCCATTTATCAGTTACCGCGACGTTCGATGAATCGTCCATCGCTTTGTTATCACGTCGCCCGACATTTATTGTTGCCATTTCATCCCCGACCGAACTGATTAAATAATCACCGAGACCCTCAAGAGTTTCTAATTCATAATAAATGCCGCTAGGCCAGACGCGACCCTCCTCCGAAATAACTTTATTTTCCCCAACATTAAATTAACCGCAATCCAACGCCTCCGCTAAGACCTCTGTCATAGAAAAAAACAAATCACTCGCTAGACATGAAAAGCGAACAAAGAAAACGCAGTGAATATGCTGAGAAAACCTCAAAGACCTAACGAAGTTGAGAAAGCTGTAAATCTATAAGAAAGGCGAAGAAAAAGACAAATAAAAGAAATTGGTATGTAGGTTTATCTATATATTTAGGTTACAAAGACTCACAAAAGGTTGAGCTCAGCGAAAATAGGCATTACCGTGTAAAGACGAAACTATTTTCTATTCTATTTGAACACAATATGAGATTCATAGATGAAATATTGTTTACCTATATAAATCGACGCGTGGTTAACTTGGTCTATACTGTATAAATTTTCCTCTTAAATCGGAAAGAAAAATTATCTTACAACAAAAAAAACATTCAAACAACAATATTTTTTTTTAGTAGGTGCCACTATTGAGATCTACTAGAAATCGATTTGAATTGCATAATTATTATTTTTATAACTATAGTAATAATAATATTTTTTTATTTAATGTAAAGATACAAAATTTTGCATGCTGTTAAAAGTAAAATGTGAGTAACCATGTTTTGAGCAAATAAACATTCATTCATTCATTCATTTGTAACAACACAATGACAATTTTAATGTGCTTATTCTGAAACTTGTGGTAGTAAAAACTGTGTTACAAGCTTCAGCTTCCCTAAGTATAGACAATTTCTCTGTTACAATTTTTTTTAATTATATATTTTACTAAGTGCTTGTGCCAAAGAAAAATGTGGGTGTGTTGTGTGTGTAGGTGTGTGTGTGTGTATGTGTGTGTGCGCGTGAAGATTTGTTTGGACCCTGGCTAGCCCTACGACAGCGTCTTGGGATCATCTATTACTACACTAGCCAGAAAGTCGACATATATAAATTATATTAAAAGGTTAAATAATATAATAATTATGACTCAGTAAGACTTTTAATAAGTGTTATTTTATTACCTATTAATAATCACTCAAATAATTTTTCTGTAAAATCATAGTCAAACGCTTTTACAATGCCAAAGATCACATTTTTGAATTAGTAGTTATTGTACGATCTGGCATCTGCAATGTTAGGGACTATTTTATTATACATCATAGGCGCACAGTAATCGTAATATTTTCGCGCTCCTTCGCTTCTGAGCCTGGACATTCCAAATTAGTCATCCACTTCAAATAGCAAGTCATTGGCGACAAAATAACTCTGAAACCAAGGTTTGTGAAATTGGTTATTGACCGAACATACCACACTATACAGCATGATTTTGTAATCCCTAGCAAATTTTAAATATGATGTTCAGACCATCATAAGCAACAACTTTTCCCAAGGAACATGGGTTGAAAACCCCCAAAAAATGTTCGACTTCCCACACAAATTAGTAAAGTTGATTGTGTATTTTGTATGAAAAGTCGTTTTTTTATGGGGGTTTGTTTGAGTTTTTTTGTGTTGTTTGTAAAAGTTGTTGCTTATGATGGTCTGAACGTCATATTTAATATTTGTTAGGGTTTACAAAATCATGCTGTATTATGGGTTGTAATGATGAGTAACTGCACTGCAACTGTTTGTATCAAAACGGAGTTGTTTAATATAGCGTTAAATAGCCTAATTGGAACATTTGGCTTTGACGCCAGTAGAGTGAATCAACATCCAACGAGCACGCGCTTATTCTGCCAAAAGTAGTTCTATTGCCAAGTATTCACACATAATTTCAGAAGTAAAACTTACTAGAACAACAACATTTGAATTCGACGTAGCAAGCAATAACAAACTTATCTCTTCTATGTAAATATTAACAAATTAATTTTCAAAAACAAATGATTGGATTTTATTTCATTTGATACAATGTGGAGCACAAAATCACTAAAGCCATTTTATGTGAATCCCAAGGTATGGAGGCGAATGCACCGTTCCATTTTCTCGGCGTATAACTGCGTTGTGAAGCTCGAACAATGAAATGCTTTTAAAACACGAAACGACCTGATTCGAATATAAAAATAATTTGTAGCGGCAGAATTTAAAAAGTACAGGATAAAGTTAGTGCTAATTACTCTTGTTTCTAGTTATTTTTTTTTACATGTTTCATTTATAGTAATGTAAAAAAAAAATGCACAATGTAAGTTCAATTCAACCTTTTATTGCCCGTTATGGCCAGAAAACAAAAGAAGGAAAGAGAGCAAACTATTAACAGCTAAAGATAACAGAAATAACTAAACAGAAACAGTAAAAGTTTTAGATGCTCACGTGCAGAGCAAATACTTGAAAAATCTGAAAAGAAACGCTATTTCCTAAAGAAACGCTTATTTCCTGCAGCAAAATGATATGTACCAAAACATTCATAGATACGAACCTACAGTTTTGGAAACAGAAAAGACGATTTGATAAATATCTAGAAACTTTGTAGTGCATTCGCGACGGAGCTTTTAGAAATGTAGGAACACAATTTGTGTGCTCGCTTTTCTCGCCCGCGGCTCTCCCGGTTGCATGTATTTTACCTATCCCGATATACGTAAGACATTCTAATGGTATTGTTTATCGCGTGTTTGTTAAATTATACTTGTGTTTTGGTCATCTTTTAGAACTGAAAATAGTATAAAATAGTAATAGTAGTAGTATTATAGTATACACTAGATGTGAACATGCCAACTCTATCGCTATTCTAAAGTATAAATAAATCAAATTTTCTTGATATTTTCTAAAGAACAATAATGAACAAAGAAATCTGACTGTGATCTGAAGATGCGGAAATAATTAAGTAGGAAAGAGCAAACAGCCGGAGGGTGGGAGTACCCGACAGAAAATTAAATTTCCCCTCGCGGCCACTTGACCTCTGAATAATCGTTGCACTTACGCTTATTGATGCAGCGGCAAAACAAATTGCTTTAGCCATTTTTTAATTTAAAATAAAATGCAGTCTAGTGTTGTGACGTATTTGAAGGATTACTTACACACCTTGGGTAGTTGTATGTAGCTAGTTTATAAGTTCAAAAAAGTTTAAGCATACTATGGTTGAGGGCTCGAGCCTCTCGATATCACGTTTTTTATCTTTTGATAACGATTGTATCATAACTGTATCTTTTTTTTTACAGTTTGACTGAAGTCGCTCGAGGCTCAAAATCTCGCTTTTTAAGCATAGTCAGCAAAATCCGCCAATCATCGCTTCTCCCAAAACCCTTTGGGGTGCTTGGTTAATTGGTTCTTTTGAAAAATTATTCCTGGAAATATTTTTCCTTTTAGTGTCGGTAAATTGCGATGGTTTCACTTAAACTCCCAAAATTCACATTGATCTTTTTTGCTTTCAATATTGCATCGCTTCCTAATGAATAGTACTATTATGTTTCATAATTTACATACAGACGGCAGATATAATATATTTTTTTGTACCTAAACAAAGTCTTAAGTGATAATTTACGTCGAATTAACAATTGCAATTACAGTTTCCAGTCGTCTCATATATCATTGACGTGAAGTTCTCTTAAAGTTTCTTTTATACGAGTAGGTCATTTGGCTAGGTTGAGTTACCAAAATTCACAAAAAAATAATTGGTTCTTAAACCAAAAAGCAAAAAGTGCTAAAAGATTTGACGATCGATAAATCAACTATCGGTGTTTCAACAAACAGTGTATATGGTAAATAAGGATGATTACTTGACGTATAGCTAAGCCATATAGCCTGTATAGCTAAGACATACGAATACACTAACTGGTAGAAACACAGTTAGTGTAATTCCTTCTGCGTAAAGGTCCCGGGTTTGAGTCACGGTCGGGCAGATAATTTTGTAATAGAAAAGCTCACTGACTGACTGAAAAAAACCGAAATCGCGCGGAGTCAAGGGTAGCACGAGTACTAGTAGGGGGAAAATTCTTAATTATTATTTTAAAAATCCATACTCTATGCGACCATTGCAGATAATTTATTTTAAGGATTGTAGGAAACAAACCTTCATTAAATTATTATTTTTACAGATTACGTCTGTTTTCGCTTTAAAACCTTCATAACTTTAAAGTATCCCTACGCCAGATAGTCTTATACAAAATAGTTATCTGGTCTTATAGGGATGTGGTGTGCGTGTCTTTAAGTTTGGGATACCCTGCCATACCGTGCCCTGTAATGTGCATTGACACGAGAGGCCTTTATAGCTGGTTGAGTAATGTGCAGTCGCCCGCGCGCCGACAGTAATGCGCGCCGATTGATGTGGACAAACTGCATAAGCGATCACCCATACGCCTGCCATGTGCTACGTGCATACTAAATAACATGTAAATGTTAAATTTGCCAATCAATGTAAGCACCTAAATTATAGGGAACAGAAACAACAAACGATGGGTTTGCTATCAGGTACACATTGAGGGCATCTAGCCTACCCTAAATTAGAGAATTACAAATTAAGCTTAGGCAGGTTCGGTACGTGTTGGTTGATTTGATTTCACATAAGTAAACGCATTATCTTCTACACTTTTATACATTGTGCTTTTTTAAATAAAAAGTATAAACACATTTAAGCCATTTTTGATATATTATATAATATAAATAATGGAGCAATTCAAAGTTAGGTATGTTTTGTAACTTTCTCAGATGTTTTCTTTAAGTTTGTTTAGCCAAGTTATTGAAAAGCAGAGGAACGCTAAAAAAATTTTTTTTAAAGATTTTTTCTTCACCTTTGTCGGCATGATTCATATGTATATCCATGCCAAATTACAGCCTTCTGGTACTAAAAGACTCTGAGCTAAGCCGCGGACAGACAGACAGACGGACAGACCGAAACTATAAGGGTTCCTTTTTTACTACGGAACCCTAAAAACACGCATTAATAATAATAAAATGCTTCATTATTATGTTTGCGTTAAATTTCGTGCCGGTTATTACTATATTACTCCGCTTCAAATGCAAAATCTAAGGAAATACAGCTACATACACCTACTTCTACTTATATGGTGTGGTTTTAAGGTAACTTTCTCTTATTCGTGATCCACTTTGAACGGTAAACCGACTACTAAGTTAGACAGTGTATCAACTGGGAGCTCGGTAATAAACTCCAAAACCGCGAGCGAGTTGGTTCGACAGAGAATTCTGAGAATTTAGTCGTATTTAGCTGTTGACCTCATAGATAGAAGTTACTTATATATAAGTCATAAAAGGTTATAAATTATTAACTAACTGATGGCCAAAGTGGTATACGCATTTCAAAATTTAAGGGCAGTGGATTTCTTTCTATCTAAAAGATAACTCAAAAATATTATGCAATTACTAGAAGTTTTTTTTCTCGACTTCTATGTTGTTTTCTTCTTTCATAAAATTGGCATCATAACTCTAAAATTCTGCAAAGATATTTTTAAAATGTTTATACTTTAAAGTTTTCTTTAATACCGATCTGGATGCTTTATACAATTTCATATCATTAAAAAGTATGTAGTTATTTTAACATGAATAATAAGATCATAAATGCTCACCTCACCAATAACTTTGCCTGCAAAAGAGTTTAGTATCTCCTTTAAAAAGTCATGGTGTCACTAACTTCTTAAACGATTAATGATAAATCTGGTTTTATTTGCCAGAATGCTTCTAAATTAACTGAAAATTTAGATTTACAATATTTAAAACGTGGAAAAATCTTATGACCTGAAAAGTTACAAAACAATAAAAAATAACTGGTTAAATATTTACTGCCGACCAAGAAAACCACATAGTTAATTTCCAATCTAACGAGATATTTGAATTTATGTGAAAACAATAAAACGAGTCCAGGTCGCGAGTCACGATTGGATGCTGTGACAGAATTAACGAACCACGGCCGATGACGATGGGCGCCCTATTGAGGGCTACTAGGTAACGCGTTCGGAATGAACAGCTTATAAATCACCCAACCCGTGATTCGAATGAATACGATAGACTGCATTAGGAATCTATAAAACTAAAATATTGGCTGGCTTAATGTTCTTGGCTTAGTGAATTGGTTCATAGGATGGCCTCGTGAAAATGATCCGTTACCGTGTTACCGTTACAATGAGAGAGTAAGCCCGAGCACGCGTGTTACAACGTCTTTTCAATCAAGTTACACACACTATCTCAACACAGTGCGACAAAACACTATTTTCAAACGGCTTAAATTAATTAATAATGATTTATAATTTTATGAGTTTGTACTGCATTGATAAATAAACTTTTTATCTACCTATCTATCTAAATTAATTCCAACTGTGTTACGCGGTGGGAGTCTGGACAGGGCAGACACGAGTATTTACAGCCAGTACCGCAGTTGTTTGAATTTTACTGCGCCATTCGCAAAGCATTATAGAGATTCTAATCTACCTTAATTTAGAGCTCGTAAAGGTTGATTACGAATTTATTACCTTTAAGAAATCAGTCGAGTATATACAAATGGTTTCTAATTAAATAAAGTATCTTAATATTACACGTAGGTAACAGAACTGTAATTCGATCAACAATAAAACTTGGTTATCCTAGTCTTTTTCTTCATTGGTGGCGATTCAGACAGTCACGCTCTAATCCTTAATTTAAGTTCGTCAGTCCTTTTCACCTTTTAAAGATCAAAAAAAGACAGGCGATGGCCATCCTAATATTAGAGCTATCAAACACCGAATTTGAACCTTATGGCCGTGTCGATTGCACAATTTTAGAGAGCACTTAAAACATGCGACTTAAAAATCTCTTAAACTGACAGCTATGCCCTTATTTTAGGTTATCATTCGTTCAAATTAATATCATTCGTTCATCACCTCTCTTCTTCATTGGTCATAAAAACGAAAAGGATAGCTGGATTTCAAAATTAGAATTAGAGCACGACATCCCGAATTGAGGCCATTATCATCGTATAGGATGTAAGATTGACAACCGACCTCACAAACCCAACACAAACACACACACACAGCTAGTTAGTAGTCACACAACACATCAAAACACGCTTCAATCAATCAATCGTGCTTGCTTGTTTATCGAAGATTATTCAAAAGCTTCATTTCGCATGTTTATTTTTTTTTCTCTTACCATTTCATAGATATCTAATTAAAAAATACATATTGACACAATCAATTTATTTCTGCGGAACGTAAAAGAATAAATGCATGAAGAGCGAGTGAGCGTGTATTTTAAATACCGGAACAGAGCTGCTTTAGCAACTCTAGTACCATATGCAAACACTACTTATGCTACAAATTATATATAACATGCTGCAAGTTTCCTATCAATGACGTTATGTAACCCACAGAATTCTAGGAATTTTCCTGGAAATAGTAAAAATACACCAGAACAAGTGCACAGAGTAAATAAATTAATAAAAATAAATGAAAATCATGCGTACTTATTTTTTACATTCAGTTTTTGGGGCTTCTCTTTTATAGGAAATTCATATAAAGTAAGTAATCATTATCATTTTTAGTCAACATCATCCCACTAATAAACATAGCCTTGCACCATATTAGGGTATCTAGAGTAATTTGGCGCATTTGTAACTTATTTCAAATATTTCCCTTATTTACAAGTCATGTCGTGGCAAGCAAGCAAAAGCTGAACTCTGTTGAGATAGATTAAGTGCTTGGCGTTGTGAATTTTTTTTTGCATTTTACACAAAATAAACAGTTTTAAATATATGTTTTTTGTTAAGATTTAAAAAAAAATCGGAGTTATACAATATAATAATATATAATATAATAATAAGTTATACAAAATAATCACTAAAAAAAATAAAATGATAATGGGCAAAGAAAAGAGGAAACAACTGACTGACAACGGCTGCATTAAAATTGATCAAATAAAATAACATAATTAATTAAAATTATAACAACCGTTTCACATGTTTTGATCAAATTTATAATTTTCATCTGTGTGATAAGGCTCAATTCAAACTGGGAATACTTATTTGTTAAACAAGGGATAAAAAAATGATCAAATAGCACTTCCTCAACCTCACAAATCTTTTGGCACACGAGCGTAGTGAGGGCGCAGTGCGAGGGTGTAACTGATTAGTTTCTCATAAGGTTTTTCATTTGGTCTCGACTGTGCGGAAAGAAAACAATAAACATACCTCATTAGTACCTATTTCCTACATAAACTGGCAATCAGTATATTGACTTTTAATAAAATTTACGCACAAACTCAAATTAATATAATTACCACTATTTCATCGTTAAAATAAACATTACGTACCAGAAGTATACATTCATATACACACTAAAATAAAGTTAATTTGATGCAGCCCAGTGAATTTGTTCACAAAATTTGTTTTATTAAAAACATCGTTGGTAGATGTTTAACATGCACGTAAGTGTGTTAGCACTGGTCCTTTCTCAGCAAAGAGATTATATAGGTATAGACAAAAACAAAGAATTCAAAGTTTTGTTTAACTTTTCAGCTAAGAGGGTGTTGGCACCCGATCATTCAAGCAGAAGGGAAAAACAAATAAAAGAGCATTTACCGAGCGATTAATATTCGCCGGACCGCGCCTCGCTCCCTAACCGCTTCGTTTGCGTAACCTCTTCTGTCAATTTGATTTCCGACCTCGGGGTATGTAATTTCCATTACGGACCAGACGCTTTTGTTGTTTGTCTACGCGCAGTTCAATAAGCCGGCGAGATCTCGATTATCAACTAGTCGGATAAAACGTTATTTATTTTTTTAAGTTACTGTAATGTAATTTTCAGCTTTATTAGTCAAATTGCAATTGCAATTGGTGTAGTAAAAATAAGAAAAACACATTTCAAACTGACCCTAAAGTAAATTTTGTTCAAAATACAACTTTAAACAATATGTTTTGTAGTTCTTTGATATTTTTAAGATAATTCATTTACACAACGAAACCCTTCACTGTGAGTGGTTCGACACAATGTATCTGGTTATTTTTCGCTATTTTTGTAACGAAGGCAACACGCAGTTGTGGTCCTATTTGCTTATCTGTCCTTGTGAGCGTAACGCTACGGCTTGTGGCTACGGCGTAGCACACAGCTACGAGTCTTTGAACAGAACTTTAAAAATATGACATGATTCTCAGAAAAGTCGTTGGAAAACTCCCACCGAAGTCACGAGCGACGTAAAGGCGTGTATTCAAAGCGAATGGCCATTTTCTTGGCGCGTGGGGAACTCGAATCAAACTCGTCTCATTAGCCAGTAAAGGAAAACTTGGATTAGTTGACCAACTTCTTGGACTCAGTAGGTACTTGCGCTGTGCCCAGTGAACTGCGAGTTTGTAGAGCTGACGACTTTGAACATCTGAAAATTTTTCACTTCTTTACATGATTTTAAAATTTCGTGATAAGTATACACTTACCTACTTAACAGTCTTACCGTGATAATAGTTACCTGTATTGAACAAACCCAACATTTTCATGCTGTTGCAAGTAGTTCACGGGTATGCTGGATAAATTTGCGGGTAGGGTTAGTTAATTTTATTTTATGTAACTTTTTTTTATTATATCCAACCAAAAAGTTGTGTAACATTGCGTTCAGATATCCAAGAAGCAATTCTGGCGAAAATATTGTCAAATCAATGATACAGAAAATTTTCCAAGCAATTTTAAAATGTTCTCAACTGGAAATGTCTGAAATAATGTCGGTTGGATCCTCGGAAAGGGTATTTATTAAGTGCGGTATTTATCAAGCCGGGCGCCGCCTTCGAGATACACGATCTTGCAGCTTCAACTGCCCGCTTGGAACATTGAAATTGCTGACTCACAGGTGAAAATTACACAGGGGAATCAAAATGTTTACTTACATGCATTGATTGCTCTTACTTCATACGCTGACATAATACCTATAATATTATCGAGAAGCTTAATAAGTTAAAAGTTAGCTGTTAGTTGAAACTTGGTATAGGTATAGGTAAAAAAGAACATCTTGAAAATAGGTATGCTGAAATATATTATATACAATTTTTTCAAACTTTTTAATTTTTATCCGAAGTTCAATTTGGTTCTCTAACACAAAAGCGCTCACTTGTACAATTAAGCAAATCAGATAACTTTTTATTCGCATCATTGTAAATCTGCTTAATCTCTTGGATTCGTGGCATTAATTTTCCGTTATTTCCTTATTTCATTTATTGACTTTTACGGCCTTAATTTTTTAAGATTCGGTCCAATAGTCTCCCCCTGCCGTCACCGGAACGTTGATGTGACCCAGGGGAAATATCTGCTGGGCTTACTGTTTTTAAATTGTCACTCACGAGAATACACTGTACTGGAGATCGTGATTCAATAATGTATTAAAATCACGTACGTATACTTGTTCGTTGTTATACTCACAAAAAAAAGAGCTAAAATTTAATTTTGTTAAAAAATAAAAAAAAATAAGTACCTAAAGTTGTGTTAGGCAACCTTTAAAATTGTGTTAGGTTGGCTACTTAGAATTATTCAAGCCAGGTTTAATAGCATAAGGTCTAATCTAAATAACAGAAGGGTCGGCGAGTCGAAAATTTGTTTAAAAATTCAACACCGTCTATAAGAAACTCGTTGTGAGAACGCAACGGCCTGAGAACATTCCCATTTTCCCTTAATAACATGGAGAAATTGCTCGATTAGTGAGGCAGGGGATCGCGCCTTCGATTGCTCGGATCGGCCGGGACCGACGACGACGTCGACGCGCTCATTTATTTATAGCATTCAGTTGTTACCTATCGTGCACCTTACGTATATTTAGTTTACATTGGATAAAAAATCAGAGCGTTTGACTGTCGATCTGGGGGTACTTAACCTAATTGACTCACCAACTATTAAAAAAAAATCTTGTAAATTGTGATTGGTGTCAATAAAGAATATTTGTATTTGTACTTGCACAGTACTTGGTAGGGACACTGTCCAAATGTCCAATTCTTTGTCAAGTGCGAGGCAGTCTCCGGCCCCCGGTTTGGTTAGCACGCTTGGTTAGTAGCTCTGAATCACCTGATTGATCAAAACTAAAAATAGTTCTGTGCTTTAGGTCTTCGCTACTGTCTACAGAAATATGAAACCAGTCCTATATCTGCAGAAGTTTGATACAGAAATAGCCAGCTAGAAAAACAAGAACGACAACCAATAAGTTCCATTAAAGCTATTTAGTTCGAGTGTCAAAAATAGAAAAATCTGGGCTTTACTCGTATTAGGAACTAGCGGCTACGCTCGCGCTATGTAAGATTTTCCGTGGGAATAAGACTTTTCCCGGTAAAAATTATCCTATGTATTAATCCAGGTTACAAACTATCTTTATTCCAAATTTCGTCCAAATCCGTCCAGTAGTTTAGGCGTGAAAGCGGAACAAACATTCAAACATCCTAATATATTTTCACATTTATAATATTAGTGTGATTTTGATTTTTAACAGAGCTTTTGTGATAGTGTTTAACATTGATACCTACATAACGTCCTTATAATTTTATATTGCGCTTTAATTTTAAATAATCCTCCTTGTAACGTTTAGCAGTGTAGAAGGTAGTGGAAGGAGCAGGAGGGTTTTATAACTTACTTCTTTTTTCTTGAGCAAATACAAAACTGTGAATTTTTGCTATTTCTACCTAAGTAATAATATAGCGCAATGTCAAGCCCGGTCGACCAACCCACACTTGGCCAGCGTGGTCGACAAAGGCCTAATAGCCTTAATTCAGGGTAAGCTTGAGCCCCTCGGTGGGGACCTATATGAGCTGATGATGATGAATAATATAGCACACATGGTGAACAAATACTGCTGCTCACCACATGCATGCGTGATGTGGCATGTTAAAATGTGTAACATTAATTTCTGAATACAAATATCTATGTTTTTGTTCCAATAGAAAGTAAATAGTTTTACGTCTAATAGGGTTAAAAGCATTCGATTTGAATATCACGGTGCTTTCGGCTCGTAGCAACTGGCCGTGAAATTTCTTTAATCGCCTGAGAGTGCGTCTCGGGTAATGCAGATAGCGAACTCGCCCCGGGCCTGTAATTTATAGTCTAACAAATTTTTATTCTTCCTCGAACGTCCCGATCGCCATTTTTTCTTCGAGTTAATGAACTGAACTTCGCGAATTAGATATTTAAGCCGGAAAATACCATCCGCCGCGCCGCGTTACTTAATATTCGTTAAATTTATTTTCACGATGAGATTGAATAAAGTCTTGAGTTTGAAAAGAGTTACGTAAGTTAGACGTGAGTATGATATCAGTATTTACAGCACAATGGTAAGCTACACAAGAAAGTGTTTTAAAATCTAGACGTTGATTTACGAGCATTCTTCGGAAGCTGCACACTGCACAATGCATTGGGTATTGATCGGTCTCCAGCAGTCTGGGTCCCGTGTGGTCAGAACTTAACATAATCTGATTAGGAAGGCATACCGGCGATCAGCGGGGCCGGGTCGGAGCAGGGTCGGAGCAGTGCCTGCCGGAACCTTATTGATGGGGTCATTATCTCCGCGCCACCGCCACCTTCCCCGATCTTGAATCCTAACAGACTCATTTCTGCTGGATTAACATGATCACATTGATCACACTATGTAAGGTGATTTATGCAAATTAGTTTTCCATGCAAGGCGAACCTGATTTGCATAATTTTGTTAGACTATCAATAAGCTTTTTTCGTTTATTATTTGAACCCAATAAATGCTAATGAAAACTTACCGGTAAGTTAAGCAAGGTAGCTTATTACTACCACATGCGATTAGTAAATTACCGTAGAAAAACCGATAAGTACAAGAAATATGCCCTACGGTCACGGTAAAATAAATAGCTCCTAAATCTTTTATAGAAATAAATAACGTATCAAATTAATTACAAAGTATCAAAACTTACTCTAATACTCGTACTATTCCACTCTGCGGCACCGGTGACCTTTTCTTGTTGACATCTTTATCGGTCGATTCGAGATGCGGAGACGTGGAAAAGTTAAATAAATCTAAGAGGAACATTAGATAAGGGAATGGCTTTTGTAATGTGTTTGGGAGCCGTATTGCAGCCGATGTGCCATAGATATCTGTCGTGAACATATGCGCGCGTTAAACTTTGTTTCGGTATCGGCACTTGCGGGGATAGCTGCCGATTCGGAGCTGTCGATCGGATCCACTCAAACTCTCAATCTGATTGTTTAGAGATGTTGTTTACGTCTAGTTTGAATAATTTGTAGGTGCTGTATCTGTATACTTGTATACCTAAGTTGTGTTTACACAAACAGCCTGTCCTCCCACAGTGACGTCCACTGTGTTTTGAATTTTCTTCGTACCTACCATGAATCATGAATTGTTCGTGGTAAATAGTAGCTTTCTTTCTTTTACAGCATAAAAAGTTAGCAAACAGAGTAAAAATGGTTATTAAAAAATACGAAATGGGCGTTTTGGCTACTTTTGTCATTCTTGAGATCTATGAATTTTACTACGAGTGTTTATCTTATTTAGTCCTAAACTTTAACACTATAAATGTAACTGAATAAATCAAAACTTGGTAGGTAAACTGTTTAAAAAGAGGTTTTTTTTTTCAAAATATTTATATTTTTTAATATTTCGTTAAATTCTTTCTCTTTTACAAGCTTGTCTATCTACATGCATAAATTGACTTAATAATTAAAATATTTCGGCTGAAATGCTCGTAGGTAAATAAATACTTTACCGTCCGAAATTCCGGTGATCAAAATATCCGTGTGTAAGTCGAGCAAGCAGACCCTGAATTCTTGAAAGGTAATTTAATATTTTCCACAGAGTCCTTTCAAGTTCTGTCTCTATGGCAACGGTTGAGAAATTCGACTTGCGCTGCGGTATAAAGTTAGATTTATTTCTCTATTTATCTACTGCTCCTTTAATAATACCTGGCTACTTTTTAATTTTCGTAATTACTGCACAATTCTTTCCAATAATGATAGAGGTACTATTTTACACTACATGATTGAGCGAGACCGGGCAAACGGCAGGGTACATTAATTTTATAAGTTTTTAGATATTGAATGAACTAATTTTGTGGTGCAAGTAATGCTTTTTTTCAAGCTAAGTTATTGACGAATTCAATGCATAAATATCACTTGTGTTTAAGTGATATACTTACGTAATATTACTTTCTCTCTTGATTATTCATATAAGAATGAATTCTTAATGAAATCTAAATTACTTTATCCCAACACAGGTGATAGCCTACTGGGAGACACCTGCCCCACTTTTCTTATATATATTTTTTTTCTTTTATTTTATTTATCTCTCATCAAATATATTTTTTTTATCCGACGCAATGTTAATGATATCTTTCTATTGTTTAGGAACATTATTTCTTCATAAAAACAAAGAAAAAATAATAATAGGAAAATTTCCGCTTGTAACAGTTTGAGAGTAAGTACCCGCAAACTTATGATCTCCTAACTTTAACCATTTCAGGTTAACTTAACGTTTTACGTGCAAAATGAATTATGGAACATGAAAACAAAAAATAACGTTTTTTAAGCTTTTTACGCTGTTTTTTTATTTAAACTGCAACGTGGATTTACTAATTCTAATTATTTTTGACGCAAATAGTGTCGCTTAGAACAACGCGCTACGTTCACATTATACGGAATTTGTAAAGTTTGTTCTCTAGAGGATGAAAGTCACAATAACATTATGCAATACTGGGGCTTTTATGACAGTTAACTAAATAATTGCAAAAAACTTTGTATAACACCATTTTAATAGGTTTAACGGGTCTAGATAGTTATAAATAGACAAAAAAAATTGTATAAAATTCGCGATTGTTAACAATGTTACTAATAAAGATAAAGATAAAATTTGTTTATTCGAAGTATTTAACAAAATCATTTTTCGACGTCAAAGCAAGATGGCCCGGCCCGTTCACTTCAAGTGTACGCTCACTGTGGCGAAGAACAGCCGGAAGAAACTCCACAGGATTCGCATCTTCTGCACTTTTCTTTTTTTATATAATTATAAAAATGTTGTTTACAATATGGTGTTTCGCCATCGAATCGTTTACAATAATCAATCAATACTCTGTTTTCTGTGCCGTGCTGGAACATCCGAACACCAAGCCTCCTTATATCAATCAAATTGTCATTTAATTTATAGTAGGACTTTTTGAGTCTGTTTTACAAGATATTTAAACTTTTTTTCAGGAAGACTTAAAAAAACGTCAGGTATTTTGTTATAGCAGCGTACACAGAGCCCCAGAAATGAAGTACCTACTAACCTTAGCTAGTCTATAGTGGCGATTTACTAATTTATTCTTATTTCTGGTATTAACGATCGTGAATGTTGGAATATTTACTAAATTCGTGGATATTTTTCCTAACACACATAATATTAGCATAAATGTATTGGCATGGAACCATCAATAAGTCTATCTCTTTAAAAAGTCCTCCAAGTGAGTCGCGACAGCGAACTTGGTAAATTGCTCTAATAGCTCTCTGCAGTATGAAGACTTTATCAATATCAGCCGCTCGGCCCCACATGAGGATACCATAAGACATAACACTGTGGAAAAAGGTGAAGTAAACTAATCTAGCAGAGCTAAATCTGTTTATTGTCTTATTCTTCTAACTGCATATGCAGCCGAGGTAAACCTCCCTGATAGGGAAGATATATAGTGACACCACTGCAGTTTTGCGTCAATAGTTATATATACCTAAGAAAACTGTATCGTCTACCAGATCGAGCCGTTCATTATTTAGTACAATTTGACCCTCATCGCTTTTTACATTGGGTAAAGTCTTTTTTGCATTCAGTACCAGGTATTAGAAGTAAACCAGGCGTGAATTTGTTTAAGGGTGTTATTAATACTATCGTATTGAGGTGTATGTACTTCTACTGAATTTAAAAATGAGAATGGTGTCATCTGCAAAAAATACAGTGTTTGACAGATTTTGTAATAGTTACAAAAGAAAAACGCAAAAAGAACACTCATATCACGAATTGAATCCGAATAATTTGTACTAAACATTGAGTAAACCTCGAGCTATATGATTGACATGCTTATTTACAGCTACAAAACAAGTTTTGTGAGCACAATAGCACCTATAATTTTGTAATTTATATGTTCACTAGCTGCAAATAAGCTTGGTAATCATCCAAACATCCCTGCTCAGTTGCACTGCCAGCTTCAGTATCGTCATATTTATGTTTTGACGCATGTCGCCGGCAGAGAATTAGTCGGTTGTTGTTTATAGCCAATCTTCGTCAACGTCAGCGCGCGCGCCGCCGCTCTGCAACGACACTAGTACTTTATTATCCTACAATAATTACTAGATCATCCAACATACGACGTCGGACGATACTACATCGCAATTACTGCTCACAATTAACTGCTTTCGGGCACGATTGGCTTGAAACATCAGCTATATTGTGAATTTGTAAACTTTCAGTTCGAGTTGAGGGGATAGATCGTAGAGTCTATGTTTGTTCGAAATAAAAAAATATTTTCAGAACTAAATAAGTATAGGTAGAGTGGAATAAATAGAAAACAGATAAAGTTTCGAAGAAGTAGTTGTAGGTAGTTGGTCCATGGACATTTGAACAAATTGAATTCAGCAACATGAGACATGAAGACCGGTTATGTCGAATCATAACCCAAAAAAATATTGACAACGTGCTTTTAGTGTGTGTTCCTTATGAGCCAAGTAAAGCTCTGCTTAGTTACTTATATGTATATAACAATAATAAAATAGATAATCTAGTTCTCTAAGGTCAACTCACACTGGTTGTTACTTGGTCCAGTGGCAATTCGTCTCGTCAAGGCAGCTTATCGTGCAGTCGCACGCGCCGTCGGCATATGCTAACTGAAACTGATTTACGACATCGATGATGGTTTAGTCAACTGGGACCTTTATTAATTGCTACAAGGACCCGCAATGTATGAGAACTATCTAGATATCAGATCATACTATAGAGCCCTACTAACGGACAATTACCTTCTATCGTCGCCTTAGAGTGAAAACCTCGTAAGAGTGAAAGAAGATTTAATTCAAGACAAAAAAACAGCGTCATATTAGATATATGGAACTTTTTTTTTAAATATCGTGTTCTTTACTTACTACAGATTTCCTTCGGCCGCCATCGAAACTGAGTGTGTCGTAACCAGTTGCAATCGAGGACTTATCTGTTAAATATTAAGTAAAAACAGTTATAAACTCAAGAAAACTAGTTATTTGAAATTAAAACAGTTCAAACACGATCCGCACAAATAAAAACCTAAGAAGTAGAGAGAGAACATACTGCCTGCTTTATCTCTTTCTAACACATAAATAATGTTGCCATAACATGCATTATATTGCACATACTATATGACAACAAAATAAACGCGGGTGTAGCTGTGGGCAAACAATAGATTTTATACTTAAAAAGTTTTACTGGTAAATTTTGACCCTGATTCTTACTCGTATGTACGTTTATGTAAACGGAGCAAAAATAAAAGTTGAATACCTCTTTAGGTATTTAAGTAGATATATTTTCTAAGCTCTGAAAGGAAAATCTATTAGCGCACTATGACTGGAAGTCCTCTCAATTATTCCGTGTTCAGCACGCACTTGACCCGTTTTTATCATATTTTATAATAGCGCGGGTGAACCCAAGTTTCTTCGCGGAGTCTCAGCGAGCACTCTCAGATATTTTATTTGGAATTTGATATTCAAAAGTTCGCTTGTAGTTAAAGTACAGTTGAAAGACTTGCAAGAATTTCTCATTTTTTCCATAATGAAATATCCTCTTCCTTTACTTTTAGTCATCTACGGAGTGGGTTTACTTTGAGGTATTCTTCGACCTCAGGCTAGCTAGTGTAATTTGACCTCTGGATAGCTAGTATAATAAAAACTTGAACTATATGAGTGAAAACGAACACTTACAAATATATGATATTGAATTGTTTAGTTTTTTTTTTAATTATAATACACGTCCATTTAGCTTCAAAATTATGGACAATGCATAATATTTAATTAGGTCACGTATTTATTCATTTTGAAAGTGAATAAGTGTTGAAGAGGTTTTCGTCGTAAAATTTATTGCATAACCAGCTATGTAGTTGGGAAAATTAAGTTTCTAAAATAACTCGAACGAAAAAACAAACTGGATTGTCTATTTTCCCGTCGTCAGCGCAATAGGAGAGTGAGATATTGCGCAGTGAGTACGTGTAGTAGTTACCAGAGAAACCTGATTTGGCTGTTCAGGGCTGAAGGTATTACCGTGTTCCCTGGGGAAGTCTCATTGGGTGGCGATATTGTGTTACCTATAATATACCAAGATGTGACCGGTCAATGTTTTGACCTAATTAGTGTACTGTCTAGAGATGACGCAAGCACATTATTTTGATTAAGAGATGTCTGTAACGGATTGCGACCATTTATTTATTGCCTGACTACTGGATGGATAATATCGTATACCTAGGCGTTGACAACGGGAGTAAGAAGTTTGTTGTCCAGACCGACAAGCCACTATTAATGTCTTTTTTATTATGGTACTTTCTTAGCTGTCATATCAATAAAAAAACATTACATTCATGCGGTTTTACCATAAAAATATTTTAAAAAAGCTCTTGAATTGCATCCACAATAACAATCTCTTCAGCAATGCAGATAATTAAAAATAAAAGTTAACAAGTCACTATAAAAGTGAGCGTGAATAGTTAATAATAATTTATCTCTGTGATTAAAGCTACCCTTGTTTTTTTTTTGCCTCATTAAAGAAACTCTTACTAAACGGTATCGCAAGGTGTCGCTATTTCCGCAACTTAGGGGCACGTGTGCTGACTGTAATCCTATAATTACCCAGTGGAGAGGCTCGGTTTCATTGGCCGTAAAGCAGAATGGCGCCGGATACACCGGACGCCGTATTGCACTATAAAGTGTCGGCTAATAGGGATTACTACACTTCCCCGCTAGATTTAAACCCCATAATGCTGGATGGCCAAATACAATGATGGACTTTATAGAAGTCGTTTACCTGCGACAAACAATTACCTAAAGATGGAAATTAGGGGCGGCGCTCGTAAAAGCTACGAATTAATCTCCGTAATTTATTGCGAACTAAGTTTCTTCTCTATGTGCAGTTCCTGAAATGGTACGTAAACCAATGCTGCTTGAACCCTATATCGAATTTTTCGGACTCAATCAATCAACAGTTTTTACTTAGAGCATACTGAAAGTTTCTAGATTCTAATAAATAAGACTAGATATAAAACCTACGATAAATTCATTGTTTTTCAAAGTATATTCCCTCGCAATTAATGCATTTTAGAATTGGCTGAAATCACTGTACAAAGCAGTAGTTGGACCAGTCTTCCTTAGGGACCTCTTCAATGGCTTCATGGAATGCATTCACCGCCGATTCAGGGCTCGTAAAACGTGGCACACGTGGCTTGTCTTTAATTTTTAGAAATAAAAAGAAGTCGCAGGGTGCGAGGTCCGAGCTGTAAGGCGAATGTGTCAACGGTTCCACATTTGAAGCCTTCAAATAGCCTTCTGTTACCTTAGCGGAATGTGAGCATGCGTTATCGTGTTGAAGGAGGACATTGCTTCGAGGACGCTTTTCGCGAACTTTTTCTAAGCATTTCGTTCTTGGCTCATTCCAATGACTAACAAAGCACGAATTTGCTGGCAAGTAAGAGACTGTAACTGCAGTCGCCGGCCGACTTTCAAGTACTTCGTCATGGAGATGATGACTAAATTCTCCAAACCACAAATACACAGAGCTGCAACATGGTACTTCATCACCAAATGCCAATTGAAGTCTCTGGCAACTCTCTTGTTGACTTAAGCCACAGCTAAAATCACTGAACGAAAATGTTCACGAGTTAAATTCATTTTGATAGCGACACACAATTTTCGAAAGAACAAATGACAGTCTCACAAATTAAAAAGAAACATGTTCCCAAAGAGTTCCATTTTCGAATTCCATAATTTCTTTTTTTCATTCTTTTACTGTAAATGGCCAGATACAGAGACTTTCAGTATGCCCCACGTATGCAGCTAAAACGACTTTTGACACTCCTCCTGTTCTTTAACTTATAAAGTCAAGTTGTGAAGTTTTGTTTTTCGCTAGGTTAGGTTAGGTCGCTAACATAAATTTTGACCGCACATAAGTACCAAAACTTCATATCATATCCTCATAACTGAACTAAATTACTTATTTCTCCCACGTCTTCGTTGAAGTAAAAGCCACAACAAGTTTGCTGAGCAGCAATTTCTCAGCTGATAGTGTAGTCAATTTAAATTTCGGTCGTCGCCGATACTGCTGTAACAGTAAGCCGTGTTGTGGAGTTGGCGTTACTTTATTGTTGGGGATCAGCCGGATGAAGGTGCGACGACGCCAACTTGCCGAGATAAAACTTGTTTGTTAGTTTGCGTCCCGTATTAAACCGAGTTTGCACGCGGTTTATCAGATCATAGAAGAATTGGGGACTTGAGTCTAAAGAAATATCTTTTGTCCGAAGATTTCTAGAGTCCAGGAGAAAAACTTCGCCGCTCTATCTAGATTAGGAAGACTGACCTGAAAAACACCTTCTTCGCAAGATTTCTGTCTCAGATATGTCGGCAATGAACAAATAAACAAGTAGATTAGCTGCTTACCATATTGCGCATTCATTTCGTTGTATTTGTTGTTACAAAACTCTACACCGCTCTACCATGCTTTTACCTCCTCTAAATCGATTTTATTTCGATTGTCATGCACGTGGAGCACTCGGCACCCATATTTTATGGCGTAACTACAATTCCAGCTCGAGTGTGAATACATGTCCGTGGTAAAATTAGCGCGTGTGAGTTGGTTCGGCCGTGTCGTGTCTATTGCAATGTTGGGGCAGGTCGGCCGCTGACCGCAACTCGCCCGTGCCGCGCCGACTGCATCCAACTGGCCCCGACTTCGACACCCGAGCGCCCACACAGGAAATTAATATAAATTCCTATCACATAAACTACAAACAGAACGTGGTTTGCTGTCGCGCAGCAGTGATGAGGCTATTGTGAGATTGAATCGTAACACTCCGGTTTATTTACGTTAGTTTGAGTTTGAATGCAGTGTCAACTGATTGCTACATGTTTGTGTTGAATACTTTATGAAAACTTGCACATTGCACAATGCCTATTTCGGATATCTTACTAAAAAATTAAAGAATTGTTGACAGAATTATTTATTTCAGAGCTTATGAGCAGAGAGATTAAGATTAGTCCAAAATCACCTGACATATCCGGTAATGTATGCTTACATATCCGAGTAAGTATTTCACAAAGCTGCGAATTCGATTCGATATAATATTATTAGCATTTCCGTATAAGCAGTACAAAATAACAACGACATAGAGATATTCGGATTCTCTGTCGATATTCTAAAATTTGAAGAAATTCGTCAAATTTTGAGTAGACCTGGTCAGGAGTCATGCGTGCGTGAAGCCGTGAACAAGGCATTTCCACGCAGGCACGTTCCGTTTGTCGAGTACAGCCCGTCGCACGCGACACTATCTCGGTTCTCGACAAAGAGACGGAATTGCCTCCATCTTCAAAATGAAACAGTCGCTTTGTCGATTTTGCGGGCTCATGTAACGACACATATATTGAAAACGTATCGTTTGATTTGGCATTCTCTTTTATATTACATTGCATACTTTCACACTTTTCTAAGGCGTGGTGACGTTTAAAGAGATTTCCTTATAGAAATATACTCAAAATGCGATGTAAATAGACAAATCTTTTAATAAGATGCAAGCAATAAATCAAGATTAATTTTGTTAACTGCCACGCGCTTGTCATATCAACACTTCCTTTGCTTTTGTTTACAATGAAAAAGAAAACGTAAGGTTTTCACTTATAAAGAGTGTTAACAAATTAGTTCCAAATATTTTAAGGATACCTACCTAGGTTATATCATTGATAAGAATAACATTCCACAAAAATAAAAATTGACAATCATGTATTATATTTTTAAATAAATTAACAATTCACTCAGGTTCACTCCAAAAGTCACATCCATAATTCCTAGATCTATGACTTCGGGCAATATCAATAATCTGGGGGCACGGCAGTGCCCCCGCCAAGTCAAGCAAAAAAGCGGCACGGCCGTACCATACTTTTCTCGAAGCAGTTCAGGCCATTTTCGACCCCCCTATAACTTCGTTGTGGATAAAACTAGAAGCCTGAGTTTTCAGTAACCAAGCAGGCATTGTATAAATACGGTATATTTCAAATTTCAATCAATTTGAACCAGTAGTTTATGAATTATAACTAGTCAAAGTTTCTTAATTTTGTCACTCACTGACTGACTGACCGATCATCAAAACTCTAAGGCACTTCTAGCAGACATAGAAGCTTCAAATTTAGAATGGAATTAGTGTTTAGTGTATAAACCAAGGAAAAACTAAAACATTTTGCAATTTCGGCCCAGTTTTCTAGATACATCATTTGCTAGATAACTTTGTAATCCCATATAAATCTTGGGGCATTATATAGGATTACAAAGTTACATTTGCAGTAAATGAATCAGCGTACCTGTATAATGGAATATAATTGAATAAGAGGTGCAGGGTAGGTGTAGGGTAGGTGTAGGGTAGGTGTTGGATAGGTGTTGGATAGGTGTAGGGTAGGTATAGGGTAGGTATAGGGTAGGTGTAGGTTAGGTGTAGGTTAGGTGTAGGGTCGGTGGAGCGTAGGTGTGCATTTTTACATTGTGTTTTCATGCGATCTACAAAAAGAAATGAGATGCCATCAAAAACATAACTTGTAAAAAAACCAAGTCTCGCACGCAACTTAGTCTACCGTAAAAAGTTGTGAGATCCATGTAATACCAAGTCGGTTAATTTATTCAGTCCCTACTTAAGAGTCCTTCTGTCTTAAGTTATTACGTAAT
Source organism: Carpatolechia fugitivella (assembly GCA_951230895.1). Taxonomy (NCBI): domain Eukaryota; kingdom Metazoa; phylum Arthropoda; class Insecta; order Lepidoptera; family Gelechiidae; genus Carpatolechia; species Carpatolechia fugitivella. Next base: position 8,540,493 of record OX579656.1, on the reverse strand, counting down.
TAGCTCACCTAACAACATCTTATAGTGACCAGATCAATATTAAAAATCTCTTATGTTTTAAATAAATACATAGATTGACTTGGCAATTTCTTTTCATGGCGGTCAAGCGCTTCCTGATGTTTTTCGACTGCCACCTCGATCTTTTTTATCTTATAGACAGCTTGTAAATATCATCCTGTTGGCGCGATTTTCCTCAAATTTGGACACTAGCTCCTCCAATCGCTCTTCCTGTCGGCTCGCTTGGTCCTCCTTGCGGCGCGCTTGCTGCTCTAATTGCTTTTCCTGGCGGCGAGCTTGCTCTTCCTGGCGGCGGCGCACTTGCTCCTTCTGCTCCTGTTGCTGAACTTGGAGCATGGCGAGTATTTGCTCCATGGCGGCGTTTGGCTGCTGTGTTGCCCCTTCACTTAACAAAGTACTGGGCTCCTACAGTTGTAGCGTCGAACTTGTTATTGGACATTGGCCCTCATTTCGTGGCATAACCGGCATTTTCCGACCCCACTTCTGACACTAAATGTAACGAGCGAGCGGAGTTCAGGGATTGAAAAATTCTGTACACGAGGAATATGTCCTTTATTTCTCACGTATAGTACACAAGCCAACGTCACAAACTATTGTTGATCGCGCACGGGTAGCACTACACCGAAATTAACACTTTCACTGCACTTTGTCACTGACACTTGAACTTGCACTTTTATTTACTTCGGCTCTTGGTTAACTGTACTGAACTCGCACTGAAATCTCACTGGACTCCCGAACTAGGCGGTCGCGATCCTTATAATACCCCTATGACAGTTCGAGAATGTTCCAATTTCGATCTTCTTTTCGTTATTCAATCTCTTTGAGTAGCGACCTTTCTCGAACAAAGATTCTAGAGTCTTCCATCCAATTTTGACAGTCAGTTGTCTCGAGTAGCAAATACTTTTTGAAGGGAAATGACAGGTTTCTCGAACTTTCTGGTCGGTTGTCAAGGATCACTGACGTCTGGCGTTTTCTGGACAGTTCTCTGGTATAGTCCACCACACCCAGCCGTAACAATATATTGTGAACGTTCTGAATGGCGAGGACTTTTTAGAATTTGAAAGTATTGTGGACAACACGTTCAAAAAAAACCAGAACATACGAGTCTCTAAAATATCAATTGTTACTTTTCGCAAGAAACAACCTCAGAAGATGTTCGTGAAAAACTCAATGTTGCCGGATGCAGAAGCCTTCTTCTTCTTCGTCGTATCTTCATGACTGAGGGTCGTGACCACCAAAAGACGCGTTGCGGGACAGGGCTCTCCAGGTGCATCTTGGGTAAGGTGGATTGCGGCCTGAGTGTTGCAATTGATGGACTCGAGAATGGCATCTGTCCACCGAGAGGGCGCTCTTCCTCTGCTCCTTTTCCCCTCAACGTGGCCTACTAGTATAAGTCTCTCAAGGTTATGAGGCTACCGGCGAGCAACGCGACCTGACCGAAGAAAGAGAGAGACCTTTGAAGACAGATTAAAGACAGGCGTGTTTTTATATTGAGCTCTTGAAGAATAGAGACGTTAGTCCTATGTGCTGTCCACGGGATACACAACATTTTACGCCAGCACCACATTTCAAACGCATCTATTCTTGATCTTAGTCGAGCCTTCAGGGTCCATGTTTCCGACGCATATAGAAAAACCAATGTACGCATAAGGTTCACTTTTGTGCTGCGGTAGATGTTTCGATTTTGCCAAATCCTCCCCAAACGTTTAACAGCTGACTTTGCTATCTGAGCTCGACAAACCACTTCCTTTTCACAGTCACCATCACTTCGAATAAGGGACCCCAAGTACACAAATTCCTCTACCGTGTCCAGGTCTCCCATCTCAAATGATCTCTGCATGGTTAATGGTCTGTCTACGAACATCAGTTTGGTTTTGCTCCGATTGATTTTCAGTCCATACTTCAAACTTATGCTTTCAAGTTTCCGAAGCAATTCAGCAAGCTCACCCTCGCTTGCACTTATGAAAGTAGTATCGTTGGCGAAACGTTAGTTATTGATGAGGTGACCTCCTATCCGAATCTCGCCCCCCCAATCCTCCAGCAGAAGAGGTGAAGTAAATGCAGAAGCCACTGAAGTTCAAATCAGCGCCTCCCGAAACCAAAGTTATACCCTTCAAAGTTACCGATTTGTCAGAAGATATATATTGATTTGAAAAAAATTGTTAAAATCCAGTCATTCCGAAAAGATTTGAAAAAGAATATTTAGATTTAAAAACAAACGCAAAAGTTAAAGACTGTTTACCAGACACAGATGTTGAAGACGATTGATTTAATTTGACGAGTTCCTTGCTGTTAGACATTATATTGATTATAAACATTTCAAAAATCGATTGGATTCTTTTTCATTGACACTTGCAGCATTTTATTTCACATATTCAGATTAATTGCTCCACATTTAAAACAATTCACAATTCCAAGTTACGAAAATAATAATAGTTAACAGCATATTGATACCAGTAGATTCATTGATCGTCTAAGGTTATAACACTATCTTGGGTAATTCTGGTTGAAGTTACATCTGTTACCACATTTTTGCTTTCCGTAAAAAAGTGTGATGGGCATCGGTCCATACATTTACATATTTCATTTACTACGTTTTATTGGTTTGTAAAAAATATTTCAAAATGTCGTAACCAACAAAATAATGTTTTAAAGTAATTTTACTATGATGCCGTTAGAAAAACTGATTAAACAAATTAAAAAAAAACTTAAGTGTTCAAAAATTGCATCTTTAGGTTGATAAATATGGAAGTTACGAATTATTTTTGAAAAAATAAAAAGTTTTTCAGCTCTGGTGAACAATTTTGGTTTTGTGGGTTACTACGAGTTTGCTTTCTTGCATCGATATGGGATTACAAAGTTATCTAGCAAATGATGTATCTAGAAAACTGGGCCGAAATTGCAAAATGTTTTAGTTTTTCCTTGGTTTATATACTAAACACTAATTCCATTCTAAATTTGAAGCTTCTATGTCTGCTAGAAGTGCCTTAGAGTTTTGATGATCGGTCAGCCAGTCAGTGAGTGACAAAATTAAGAAATTTTGACTAGTTATAATTCATAAACTACTGGTTCAAATTGATTGAAATTTGAAATATACCGTATTTATACAATGCCTGCTTGGTTACTGAAAACTCAGGCTTCTAGTTTTATCCACAACGAAGTTATAGGGGGGTCGAAAATGGCCTGAACTGCTTCGAGAAAAGTATGGTACGGCCGTGCCGCTTTTTTGCTCGACTTGGCGGGGGCACTGCCGTGCCCCCAGATGGCGGGGGCACTACCGTGCCCCCAGATTTAATATAATAATGTATTAATTGTGAGATACATTATGTTTTCATGCGATAAATACATAGATTGATTTGGCAATCGCACTAAACAATCAAATTTAATATAATAATGTATTACTTGTGAGATACATTGTGTTTTCATGCGATTGCCAGGTCAATCTATGTATTTATTTAAAACATAAGAGATTTTTAATATTGATCTGGTCACTATAACATGTTGTTAGGTGAGCTAATTACGTAATAACTTAAGACAGAAGGACTCTTAAGTAGGGACTGAATAAATTAACCGACTTGGTATTACATGGATCTCACAACTTTTTACGGTAGACTAAGTTGCGTGCGAGACTTGGTTTTTTTACAAGTTATGTTTTTGATGGCATAATTCTTTACTGTTACTGTCACTGTTACTACAAAATAAAAAGGGTTACCGCGCGCCTTTAAATACGTTTACCTACTTTACGCTGTTACTGTCAAACAATTACAAAGATACACAATATATTTATTATTGTTTGTATTTTATCGTCATGCATTATATTTATATTATAGTAAATCGTATGTAATGCTTACATGTTTATAATACCATAAGTCGTGCTCGCTTAGAATTTATGTCGATGTATCAACTAAAGAAACTGAATATTCACAGCCTCGGCCATTAAAGCAGCTTGTTGTTACACTATGGCCATGTAAAAAAGATTAGCACATTTGCCGTTAACGGTCCCGAAAACAGACCCGCATCAGTCCGCCGCCGGCGCCTGAATAAAACGAAACAGCAATAAAAGTAAATCGACAGTCGGCAGCGAGCTGCTGCTACGTGCCGGATTAAATCAAACGTTATTCGTCTTAGCAAATTACGGTTCACGTTTTATACATTCCCGGACTTGATGCGCGGAAATGTAAGCGGGTCGAAGCAGATTCAAATGGAATTTAGGAAATCCTGTCGACGGAGACGAGACTCGAGCTCGCCACTCGCAGCGAAAATTAAATAACGCCCCTGAAAGTAAACAGCCAATCAACAAATATTTTCTTCTGATTTTTATTTAATGTAAGGTCTGCTTTAAAGGTGGTGCTTTAGGTAGATATACAGCTTCTTTCATAAACCTCAACAAAGTAAAAGTAGAGTGAAAATATGAAAGTTATTTTTTCATAAACACCGCCGCACTTTGCTTTATTATTGAACGTCGCACTTTTACACAAAAGACTGGCGACTTAGTTTATTAGAGGTAAGTAGTTATGCACCGTAAAAGTTTCCGCAAGTGTGGATTTATAAGTTGTGTTTAAGTCCTTGGGAACAATATTAAAGCTGCGATAAACTTTAAACAAGTTAAATCCTGCTTACAGCTGGTACACCTTCTTCTGTGCAGCATGGTGCATTGCTGGGGAATTACCAAGCTTAAGCTTAACCATTACAGGTTCGTGGATCTTCCATTTCATGTTATTGTTAAACGGTTAAGCTTATAAGCCCTGCATTTCGTTTAGTATCTCTGTTAAAACACTTCACCCTCGTAGTTTAGTTACGTCATGCTCCGGGGCAGAACCACCTTAGCTTTTTTGTTGGCTAATTTGGCTTCTGTGAAAATTTCTAGATTGTATGTCCGGTACGTCCTTCAAAAGATTTTGCGAAACGTTATACTATTAATAAAAGAAGCAATCTTCGGATCGGATGCACCAGCGCCCGACTGACTAGGAGTCGAAGTGGTCACCGTGAAAACGGTCGGAAAGATCATCATCATCATCAATCTTTAGAAAAGACTCTTTGTTTTTTATTCATTTATGTCATTTTCTGAATGTATAGGTATCATTCTTTTAGATAAGATAAGAATATACTAGCACACAAGTACAAAAAAATACTTGCAGATAAGCGGCAATATTTCTACCTAGAGCTGTTTCAAACAACCTGCTCTAAGATTTTAAAAAATCTTTTAACATTTTAACCGCAATTATTAGCAAAATATGTATGACAAGCAAATAAACATTCCGCGTTCAAATAAAGGTCTCTGTTTCTCTTGTATCTGCGGAAAACTTTGTTTGTTAAGAAGTTTCGGGAAGGGGGCTCATACAGGTGATTCTTGCTGGTCCAAGTTTGGTGTGGGAAAGTTTATCTTGGCGCCATTGAGAAGTTGCATCGATGTCCCGAGTGCCGAGAGCCGGGACAATGAGTTTGTCTTTCGACTTCACTATTATGCGAACTCGGTATGAACCGCAAAGCTCCGCTACGTAGATTGACTATTGAGCTGTTCAAACTCTTTTATTGGCTCATGAAAGCAGACCTAAGAAAAATATATACTTTTATCTCAATATTTTATACCTTGGGTTCTTCCTTCAAATTGTTTTCGTTAGTTTACTATATTTTTGAAACGCTTCATTGTTTTTATTTACTTATAGCAACTCTGTTTAACGAAAACTTGTTTGAAAATCATAAGATTACTAAAAAATCCTCTAAAATTTTTGTATAAGAAATTAAAAATCAATGACCAGATAAAATAAAGCAATTCAGTAAGAACTTACCCGAAACATCTTTTATGCATCACGGCGCCTTCATAAGCGTCCTGATTTTTAATGAAAAAAGTTTCATAAATGTGACAGTTTTAGTATTCTGAAAGCATTAAGAATAGAAGGTGAAATGTACGGAATTAGCTGACCCCCTCCGCTCGAAACCGATGATATTTTCTCAGGTGATTATTTATATTTTTATATAACATTTTATATACTCGTACAGTTTATTAACCTGTACAATTATACGAAATTTCATGATAAAACAAAAACAATTACCCAAGAAAACCTCATCCGTTTTCAAGCGGGGGGGGGGGGGTCAGCTAATTCGTCAGCTGACTGTACATGTTGGAAATTATTTGGTCCGACCTTTCCGCAATCACATTTCCAGGTGTCTCTGGTGGGCCTATAGAATATGAAACTGTTGGACTAATAAAAAGTGCATCATCTTAGATTTTAATGATAAAAAGTGCACACTTTACAGTCTGAGTACTCTGAAGCAATTTATCTCTATTTCTAAGTTTCAGAAGGGGATAGAGATAATTGGCCCGAATAGAGATATCCGGTAACCTTCCAACAAGATGCAGTCAAATTCCTATCGGACACTTAAAAACAAACAACATCCAGTAACAACTTATAGCTGAAACTGAACGAATAGAACTAATATTTATAAAAAATACTACACAAGCGTCTGCGTAAGACGCAGACGAAACCCGAACTGTAGTATTTGTACTTTTTAGTAAAAATGTAAACATTTTCTTTCTTGTTCGCTCTAGGGAAATTACGAATTGTGTAATTGATTGATGTGATCAGAAAACAAAAGCTACTGTGCCTATTCAGTTTCTGAATAAAACATTGTATTTTGATATTAAAATTGTATTAAATAGTCTGTCAAATCGATTTAGTTCGAGCACCCTATATCTTTGAAACAACTTGCTGTACAGTTAAAAATTCACTCAGTGAGTTCTGTCAGTTGTAATACTTTATTGAGTGGACGTAAGGCAGGGTTTTTGTTTTTAAAAACGAACTTTATATTTAATTCTATTTAACAACTTATTATTAAAAGAAATATAGATATTTTAAGAACAAAGTGACAGAGTAACTTTTCTATTACTGTCGCCAAAGACTTAAACCAGTAACCCAAAGTATTCATAAATATAAAATAAGCACGGACGAATCCAAGTAGAAGCACTTCAAAGGAGAAAAGTATTGAATAAATAAAGAAATCGACACGTTTTCGCGAACTCTCAATTTATCTAAGAAAAATGTATTCATATCTTGAGTGAGGGGACGGCTTCAGAGGATGTCGACATATGGACACATGTCGACGGAGCATAAGCTTTACTCGCTTATTATTTTTCTCTCCTTCTACGTATTTCATTCTTCTTCAAATGAATTCTTGCGTAATATCTCTTTGTTTCACCAAAAATCGTAGTTACTAGGAAAAAAATGTTCAGTTGTTCAGCTATACGCGCACGTGACATGTATGCGAAAAGATTAAAAACTTTCTCCGCAGCATCTTTCGGGGCTTTAAGCCGGCTGTCATAAGACAAGTAAAAGCTGGAGTTGGAAAGCGGATTAGGCCCCTTAAGTTTGTTGGGAGGTAAAGCAATATTCTCGAAGACAACAAAAAGGTAATCCTCCATGCTGCTGTTGAATATTAAACACTTGCCAATACGTATAATTAAGTTTTCTTTTATGCTGCTGCACCGCAGTTTGTTTACCTGAACATGGAATATGTCATTAGTCGAGACAGTATTAATATTGAAAATATTTCCCCGCTTTTTCATGATAGTGATTATATTTATAGTGAAAATTTTTAATGAAAAGCTGCTGTGTTATGGTAAACACATTTTATAAATACTTAAGTAATGTTTATAAATTAATATATGCGACACGCTTTGTGTTAAGGTAGTTTTCAAGAAGGAATAAAAATAAACAGTGTATATTGGATAAAGGAAGAAAAAGAATATGAATTTCTTTCAAAAAACTGTTTTGAACAATGAAACTACTGACACAGCTTCTGCGTAAGCCTTTTTATCCAAGGGGATTGCTAGGGAGGGCGGGGATCCGTGCCCTGTTCTTATAATTTCCTTGAACGGCGAACATTTGATTTAAGTACCGTCCCAGGGCCGGCGACGACTCCCCGAGGACCGCCCCTACTATTTCCCTTTTGTTTTTGTCTCACTTCTTTAACAACTTTTTCATAGAAGGATTCACTAAGAAGGAACGCGCGCGTTGAGCAAATCCCGTGATTAGAGTCAAACGATTGACGTCTCTTTGGGATTTCTTTAGAAGATTAATGGTAATGAATGAAATGGTAATTAGGGAAATGAAACGCGTAACTTATGCAAATCTAAGCGAACTTTATGCAAATACTAGCTGTCTACCCGCGTCTACGCTCGCGTGGTTTTCGATTTAAATCGTTAAATTAGATGTTCTTTCACTGTAAAAGTGCCTTCTCGATTATTTTTCCCAGCATTAGCTGAACTTGATAAATATTGGCATAAATATAATATTAGATCAGTTAAATCATGGATCCGCAAATAATAATAAACAAAAAACACTTGTTAGCTTTTATAGTGTAAGATACGTAGTAAGGACAAACGAACATTTATAGTTCGCGCGCAATCTGAATGCAGCGCTGATGTATCCACGAATGCATTCACATCGCGCGCAGACAGTACGTTGCATTATATTTTTATTTCATAGTCAGTAATTTAATAAGGCTCTTACAAAGACAGTGACAGAGTACTTTAATGGTATCTCAGCGGGAAGGACTAATAAGGCAACTTGCTCAGTTCTGCAGCGGTTGTTATTAATCGCTTGCCAGCGACTTTGCGCGGGAATGCGGCGCACTCGCCTCGGCGGCTCACTGCATTGTGAAAACTACAACAACACGGCGGCGGCGCACAGGCAACAGCCTCATTTAAACTCTTGATGCATGTGTACGCAGTGCCGCCGCGGTATTAATCCTTGTTTATGAGGCATTTTTTAAAGGCCGTTATTGTGTATGTCGTGAGCAAAAGGCCTCGCTTTTATGGCAAGTAATAATCTACAATAAAGTTCGTACGGTGGTTATACAGACCGGAATATAGGTAGTTTATACCTTGTAAGTGCTGTTGTTTGTTTCTCTATGTATTTAGCCACACCACTCATCCTTGAGCGGACTCCTGTCCGCTTGATTATTATATCTAGGTTCAAGTTGAAACAAGCGTTTGTTGAATAGAAACTGACGACGCAACTTAACAAGCGCAGCATAGTTTCCAAGTTTGCTTAACGTCAGCGAGAGTACTACATTGCGGAAAATTTGTGTGTCCTACAATAACTAGCGCTCAAAATTGTAATGTAGAAACACTTTATGAGTACTCATGTTTTAACTTCGTGTTTGTGCTGTCTAATTTTTAACGTAAATGCAACGAAAGGAATAGTTTGTTTTTTTTGCACTTTGGTGTCAATACAGTAGGTTCCTCTTTTGTATAATGGCATGAAAATAAAATAATAAAAATAATTCAAAGATCTTGTTAAAAAAAAGTTCTCTGTTTATATACGTAACATATACCTATACTTGTACATTGCTGTAAGTGTTGGTTAACTTTTTGTAACAAGGAGCCGTACAGTATAGTTTGTGCACATTATTTAGGATTTGGGTAACGACAAGCTATGTCACTAGCTGTTGCCCGTTGCAAGATAGACCGTGCGGCTTCAAATTTACACTGTTGCGACGCCATTTAGGAGCCCGTGGTCTCGGGCGGGAATTTTGTTAATCTTGCTTTATCGCCTCGGGAAAGAAGCGGAAAATTGCAGCAGAAAGCCATCAGTTTGATCTCTCAGAATTTATAAATTATGTTACCAAAATATTATTTTGTATAGTAAGCTCTATCAGAAATTAAAAGTTTGATAAGTCTGTTATAAACTTACCTACGTAAATACCCAATACAATCTAATGAAGTTAGTTTTTTCGGTAATTCGAATCGTTAATTTACATGTGGATTTTAATTCGCTTGATGCAATTTTGTATTTGTTCTGTTTTATTTACTTTTATTGATTTACTTTGGCTACGGTGGCGTGGCGTAGCAACATCTACGGCGTAGCAAGTGCTACAGTGATTTATAATCAAATCATCAAAATTTACCTCTAAAATGCAAAATAAAACTATTTGTGTTACATAAAACACTCTTTTATGTTCTAAATTATACAACACCCATTATTTGCATCATTATACCAGAATATTTGCTGGAAATAAAATATGCTTCATTTTTACCTTTTCAATTATGCATGGAATACTGTTTTTATACACATTCAAGCGCAGACTCTGAGTACAAGATATACGATATTAATATTTACGATATCGCTGTCTTCTGACATGGCGTAGCAGAATGAATAAACAAGTAAGGAGGTCCGAACCGGCCGCTCTAACTCCATTAATCAACTGCGGGCCGTATTCATAAAGTGACATTTTCATTGTTACGCGGCCCCAAAGTTAGCATTTACTCATTTATGTTCATAACGTCACCCGAAGCTAAGCCGCGACGTCTAATAATAAAACCGCTAATTACAACGACCAAAAACCAAGACGAGTCTCTTCGCTAGCAAATCTCGCCGAAACTTTGATTGTTTTTCCAAAAACAGAGGAGTTTCTATTTTATCGCGATTTCAGGAGGCTGTAGTCGTGACACCGTTGTTTTACACAATATCGGGACGCCTAATTGGAATATTTGGTCTTGATGTTGCTTTTAGTAAAACTAATACAAGAAAGTTTAATTATTCCTCATCTTTATTGTTATAATGTTCCTTTTGTGTGCAATAAAGTGTTTTACTTACCTAATATTCAATTGTTAAGTTAAATTAGACTTTTATAAATAGATTTTTAATACGTATAAAACTTCTAGAACTAAAAAGGCTTAATTTTTTTATTATTTAAATAATGAACATTTTATTTTATTGTCATCAATATTGTCAACGTAAAACTAACTTTGCCATCAAGGACTGTACCTAAATGTTCTATATACAACACTGTAATACTAAGACATAGTTGGGATGTTGAAAAGCGCAGTAGATACTTTTTACTTCGGGAAAAACTTAAAGCTCGATAAATATTACTGACATCGCGTCAGGAACCTTCAAAACCTTATTATTTATGCGTCACAACTTTACAAGTGACGACGCGTATGTGCCTCGTGATTGATGTTACCTAAACCACAATAAGGATATATCAAATCTTTTTGAGGTCTGAAATTGCGTATTCAATCTTCCTTCGAATCCATCGAGCAGGGAAACTTTAGACAATTCCAGCTGACACAACCGCTCTCACAATTTGCAGCGAGAAACTATTGTTACAATCACATTTTCGACCATTCCGAAAAGCGGATTTTTGAAAGCAAATAGTATAACAATGGCTCGTGTTGATTTCGGTTGAAACAACGGAAAATCACTCGTATCATTTGGGACGTAAGGCACAGAAAACTCAATGCAGCTTTTTATTTCAATTATTATCACGTCTCACTTCACACTCTAGCCAATGCAAAAATAGATTCCTGTTTTTTCTGATTGCAAACCGTATAGGTTGATGACTGTCAAGGCTAGTGTTCAGTGTTCAGTAGTACAACTATCTGTATAATATAATAACTAATTATGTTGCCAATTAATATTCTACATTTTACGTGCTTCTGAAGGAAGACGCTTGTTCATAATTTTTTTTGTTACTATCCTCTTTGCCACCTAAGTCGTCTTTCTTAGTAGAAATTTTTGTACAATATTTTGAATTTATCTAATTATTAATTACAAACAGCTGAGATTATTCTATGAATGCTATCTTTCGATTCCTTGATTTTCAGTAGATCCATCTTGGATCTACATATTTAGATATTTTCTTCTTCTTCTTCTAAGTAGATTTATATATTTTTAATAAGCGCTATATGACATAATGATGCGGCAAGTAAGTACCTTTTCATACTAACATTAAATTGAAAGAACAGAAAAGAAAAGTTTTGATAAATACTTATATTTATAAAATGAATTAAATCTTACTAATCTTATATTAACATCATAAATCTATAAACTCTGTTCAAATCGCCAAAAATCGCTCGCGTCGCTGGAAATGAGAGACTAAACTTCAGCATTTAGCCAGAATCACGTTTGGTTCACATACCGTGTTTAGGTTGCACTTGGGATAGTAAATTAGTACCTAGGTACCGCAACAGCAATGAGTTAGCTCTCTTTTTCAGACAAAGTGTAAAGCGACACAAGCAAGGAAGCCTAGAATTGTTGTGTATTTGAGATTTATGGAAATGTTTGTTCGAATATGATTCGCGTGCTCACTTTTTCCGCCCACGGCTCTCTCGGTAATATGTTCTAGCTATTCCGTATGAATCCCGATTGTTATTTTTTTTGAGCGCTTTTCACTGTTTACCTAGGTTGTAGAGTATACACGATGACCACTTACCACCACTGTGGCTCGTCCGCTCGTTTGCCTGATTAAATAATATTAAAAAAAAAATAGGCACGCGAAGTCTGTGAGATCATACTTCGCGTTAATGTTAGTTTCTGTTGTTTTGCCGCTATTATGATACTTTAATGGTACATATATATTATGGCATTTATTCATACTTTATCAATATTTAAATCATAACCAGTTTTCACGTTTTCATCACACGGGGCTCCCGTGTGATGAAAACGTGAAAACTTTTATCGAAACGGACACTCATAAACCAACACTTTCAATAAACTTGCTTAATTTGCTTAGTTGAGTAAAATGACGACGACAAAGACGTCTACTTCAACTACTGAAATTGAAAATGGAATATTTTGATATAGCTCAATGAAACTCAGTTTCTCTATTTATACTCCGGCCGATTTAACCCTGTTATTTATCCTATTGCTATAGGTACGTTTATACCATTAGCATTGGCTTAAGGCTCAGTTCCGCTTTCTGACGTCAGCCAAAACCGCCAGTCACCGGCCCTTCTCCCAAAACCCTTTCGAGTGTTGGGTTAATTGGATCTTTTGAAAAATTCCTTCCTGAAAATAATTTTTCATCTATCACTTTCCCGCGTAGGTAATTTGCGCTTGTTTACTCTCAAAACACACTTTGATGTCCGGCTGCCGATGTTTTGAGCAGTAAAAAATGTGAAATCAACCGTGTTTTTAGCGTAGCGCGACCCTGGTAATGTAGGCAATAGAAGTAAAAAATGGTTTTATCAGGTTGTCTTTGATAACACATAAGTTAGTAAGGAAGGTACTTAGGCATTCTTCTCTTCTAATATGCTCTCGTCCATAAAAAAGACTTATTGAGAGACGAACATCATTATAAAGGAAGCCTAATATTATAAATTACACTAATATTATAAATGTAAAAATATATTTGGATGTTTAGATGTGTGTTCCGCTTTGACGCCTAAACTACTGGACGAATTTGAACGAAATTTGGAATGAAGATAGTTTTTAACCTGGATTAACACATAGAATAGTTTTTACCGGGAAAAGTTTTAATCCCATGGTAAAATCTTACACAGCGCGAGCGTAGCCGCGGGCGGACCGCCAGTGATATTTAAAGATAAAATGGAACGCCGGTAATGTACGCGTACAGTACAGTGAACCGACCTGGCTTACCAACCTAGTATGACTAATATTCAGTCGCCTGAAAAGTTATATTATAAGGAAGAAAGGATGTCAAATTCATCACTTTTATATGCAAGTGCGTCGGTCGTCTAGTAGCTAGGGCCGCTGTATTCCATCCGGGACACGCGGGTTCGATCCCCAGCACGTTCCAATGTATTTTAGTATTTCGAATCCATTGTGTGCGTTTATTTGACGCTCTTATGGTGAAGGAAAACATCGTGATGAAACCTGCACACTCCTGCGAAGAAATTCAAAGTTTGTGTGTGAAGTCGACCAACCCGCACTGGGCCAGCGTGGTCGACTAAGGCTTAACCGCCCTAATTCAGGGTAGGCTCGAGCCCCTCGGTGGGGCGTATATGAGTTGTTGATGAGGATGGTGATGATGGTACGTTACTGAAAAGCGTACGGTCACCGCACCGCCGCATCGCACGTCATTCTACATGATGTACACACACAAACACCGAGGAATACACCTTCTTACGGTTTGTTCTTATACGAGTAACGGGTAAAATCAAATAAAATTGTTTGAAAATTCAATCCATGAGTCCCCAGGGTACTTACATAGAGGTATGATACGCTAGAAGCTACAACCTATAATTAGGTACTATAGTTAAATTTGAATTTATGATTAGGTATTACTTGCTTAATTATGTAACAATTCGTGACGTAAATTTATAATACAGAGAAGAAAGAGGTGGTACCTAACAAGCAAATAATTATCTAACTTGGTGGAAGGTTTATAATTTAGTAAGTAATAATTCAACAAAATGGTCTCCATTGATAATTCAAACCCATTTTATCAGGTAAATTTGCCAATTTATTACAATAATTCTTTCCTCCGACCATTAATTGAATCACATTTCAGGATTTAATAAGAATGTACGACGAAGCCTACTAATAGCTTCATGAATAAGCAATACGAAAATCTTGTGAACTGTCAGCCTGAGAAATCGAGATCGAGTCATTAGATGCAATTTGATATTCGCAGATCGGGAAGATAATTGGGTATTGATCGATCAAATCCAGGACGCAAGGGTCCAGTCTCCACCCAGTTGCCAAGCGGGAAAGCTCACCAATACAACCTTGACATGTTCATAAACAAACCAGATAAATCAGCTTTAACTTTACTAACAAGATGACACTTTACGTTATCCCCTAAGCCACCCAAGAACACCTGTAAGGATTTTCTTCACAAAAGTTGTCACTATCGCCGTGTCACTTTTACAAATAATGTTTACACGGGTTTGGTTAATCTGAGACTCACCTCGCCGGGTCGACTTCCTATAATCCATTTGGCGAACAAGTGTTGTCATGTCGAGGTGATTGATGTCGCACCCACGCCGGATCCGACGGTTTATCTACGCCATGCCGCCGCCGCTTTGACGTGTGCTCTAAACATCCTTCTATTTCTGATTTGTCAATGTATGAACATACCTTAAAATGTTTCATTGTTGCCTGATAATGCAGTGAGTCTTCTGATAATGAATAGAATAGAATATACTTCGTTAATGATAATGAATACTAGATTAAAATAAAATGTATCCGATTATAACATCAATTTGGGTTTCCGCAGTATCCGTGTCTGTTTTTTTAAAACAATGTAAGCCTATTGCTATTGAATATACAAAATTGAAACTATGAAGAACAATTTATTTATCGAAGCGGAAGTCAACTGAGATTATAAGAGACATCATAAATTGCTTTTAAGAATCACTTTTACGAAACTCCTTTTCTTGGTAGTAAAGAGCTAATACTCAATCTAACAAGATGTTTACGAATACAATAAAATTAGTCGTTAAATCGACCAATCACGATCGACAGACGACGTCTAACAGAAATTAATAAAATATACTAGCGAGCAAAAACTCCGGGCTAGTTACGATTCCACTCCACAAGAAGATTCCATATATAAAAAGATATTAACTGTTTATTTAATTTTCGCCAATCCAAGTTCATAAAGCTTGACATTGACATTAACCATACAACCCTTAACGTACAACAGTTTCATGGACTATACCTATACATAATCTTTAACAGCCAGTGAATTTATTAGCTCATAAATACGTCCCTAAATTCAATAAAAAAATATATCTTACAAAATTTATTTTAATCAAACCAATTATGTTTTCCTATTGCACATGGAGCTCGTTTTGGAATTGTACAGAAGTTACGTCTGTATCATTGGAAATATTTGGAAAGCAGCCAGCATGCTTGCTCTTTTTCTATTTGTTTGTTAGTTCATTTCCATGAGGCTTTCAATGTCCGCTGTGGGAGAGACGGCGACGCGTCTGCTAATTACAGTTGCATCAGGAATACTGTTAGAATTTTAAATTATTTCTGGTCAGAAATTGCAATTGCAGATCTAAATGATGTAATAACATTCTATGGATATAAATATTTTTTTCATCTCTCATGCACTGAAAGTAGACCAATAATGACCCCAAAGAAAGGATGTAAGTAACTTTGAAATTCGAACTTTTCTTTTTACTATTTGCATAGAAAATTTCACACAATAAATGGCAAAGGAAGGACGTATACAGCCTAGATAATTCTATAATTAATTTTATTCCGATAAAAAAGAAAAAAAATGCTTGCATTTACTTTGTTTAAGCAAGATGAATACAAAATTCGCGTATTTACCTACAAATACCAATAAAAATATTAACAATTCATAAATCAAACAATTATTCTTTTAAATTTTGGCAAAAATTACACGAACGCGAACCTTTAAAAAAAGGCGGGAAAAAAATGTTGGTGAAAAAAATATTGCTATCTGTGGTTTGTTATCAATATTTTGATAAATTATTTTGTGATTTATGTTTATTTTAACCATGGAATAGTAAAAATAAGTTGATTTAGGCTTGTGCGGGAATTTCTAAAATCAATACGCAGTGATTTCAATAAAAACCAACTGAAAATTTACCAGTTTGTGTGTCAAATAGGGTGCAGGGCACTAATATGTCGCGTAATAGTAAGTATGTAGCCCATATATATTTTTTACAAACTGTTTTGTTTGCTTTTCTCGCAATCTAGATGAAAATCAGAGTGTTCACCACGTGGGAAATATCAATTCCACCTTCACACTATTAGCGCCCTCGCTATGCTCATGCGCCAAAATACTTCAAATGTAATTGATCGCTTTTACCCCTTAGTTAACAATCTACTATTGATTTTGTTTTTTGATAATTATTTTTTAATTAATTTCCTTACAAAAGAAAAATAATAGAGATCTCTTTAGTAACTGTTATGCTGTTAATGGGGTAACTTTGACAGGTCAGCACTATATTTTTTAGCTAACTTTTATAAAGAAAGGTATGAGACACGAGAGTTAACTTAATTTGTGTTCTCCGGCTGCTTTGCACTCTCATGCCACGTCTACAAAAATTATGAAACATATAAAAACTGGCAATAATATTGTGTGTCAAAGTTATAACTATGGGTAACTTTGACATAGGAGATTTGTCGCTGGAATCAAAGCTTTTAAACGTTTTCTTTTTAATTTAAAGGCCTTTCTTTATGATTAAGAACAAATATAAGATGCAGTGGAGTCATAAACAAATCAATAAAACCACAAAGAAGCAGTTCATCTTTTGATAGCAGCAAAATTTTCGAGTTATCAAAAAAGTTTAACACCGAAAAAACACACCGTAAGCGCGTGTCCATTTTAATCAAGTTTTTGCCATTAATTTCGCTTGACAGTTTCTTTTTGTTCTATGCAGTTCGTTTACCAAGTTTGTTAGGTACATGAATTGTATAAATTTAATATGATGCAGTAAATGTTGCCTATGTAAAAAGTAAAAAAATATTTTGAGATATGACTGTCAAAGTTACCCTCGTAAATCAAAGTTACCCCGATTGACGACATAATCACATAATATTATCAACACAAAAGAAAAAGAGTTATAAAAGGACCACTCCCGCCTTCTTCAAAAATAATTACGTCATCTTGCCAGACTCACTCTCTCACTCGCTCTTTGGGCAAACGCTATGGAGCACTGTTTGGGAACTGCGTGGCAACGCCTATAAACGATACGTCATGTGTGCGTGCGTGAAATTTTGCGTTTGGCGTTTTGTTCTGAGTGGACTCTCTGTCTGGGGCCCCGCGCCGCGCCTACTTTGTGGTGAAAATATGTTTGGATATTTGGATATATGTTCCGCTTTCACGCCTAAAGTACTGAACGGATATGGGTTTTGGAATGGAGATCTTACACAACGCGAGCAACAGCAAGTAAATAAATAAATCTCAATCACAATGCGTATGATTATAGTATAATTCGGTATAACTGTTTACTTTTATATTGTCGCAAGGTTGCCTGCTTATCAGTTTTTTACAGGATGTACTTCGGGGAGTGTGCTCAAGAGTTGCATGAACTCATTCCGCCTTCCCCCTTCTTCCATCGGACGTCCAGACGCACGGCAGGTTACCATCCTTTCTTGATGACTATTCCTCACTTGCGCACCAAACGCTTCTCAACATCTTTTATAATGCGTACCGCAAAGGAGTGAAATATCCTGCTGGCGTCTGTATTTCCGAGCACATATAATCCGACTCTCTTTAAAGTCAGAGTGAATAGACTCCTTCTGGGTAAGCTCGATACATCGAAGATCCCATCCCTGCTCTCGGGCTGGATCGGGGTCAAGAGCAAACTCATTCAAAATAAAAATATAAAATAAAATAAAAAAACTTTTATATTTGTTTCTCAACATAAACGGCCCGTTACAGTCCGCTGCTGGACTATGAGCCTCCTCCACTGTTGACTGTTGACTGTTGACTGTTTCTCAACGGTTGACTGATTTTATGCGCTTCTTTATGACGCTACCGGTACAGGCCATAAAAATAGTCTTTCGACTGATTGCTATCACTTTACTCGACTCGTTTTCTTTAGGACTCATATAATAGAAGATATCAGATCAGCCAATTATGTTTTTGTAAAGATGAAGTATATCCATACTGTTCAGTGTGCTGGCAGGCAGGTATCTGACACATCTACCTCACTTTGTATACCTACCTATATAATATCATTTTGATCGCTTCATATTTAGTTTTAATCTAGAACTATAGTATTAGTTATTACTGCTGAGTGACAAAAGATAATGTTTCTATCCTCATAATGGAAAGCGTTCCGGAGAAAGCGTAATTTCCATTTGAGAATGAAACATATACAGAGTGGAAACGTTAAGTGTATCCAGACGATTATTTCGTCAATTCTAAAGATATTGCAAAACTGTAAAGTTGTAACGGGGCATTCGTCCTCTTTCCTGTTTTATGACTGGCAACCTTTCTTGCTGGCAGTTTTATCTTTCATTTTAAATTCATTTTCAAATTTAGATTTCTTACGTTTCGATTTTGTTTTTTTTCTGCCAAATTCTTCACTTCATGTCCAGATCTCCAACATCCCTAAGCACTCCATGTTTCTATTTTTCTTAAACTGTGAGACTAGACAGTGATTATATAATATATAAATACCCTTTTTTCCTACGTTTCCAGATTGATCATCTTTTTGGAACAATGATCGTATATGAACTATTCGTAAACTTTACATTCAAAATGGAAAATTATGTTACGTGTCTATTTCTTTTTTACTCCAAAACTATTTGTATCACGGCACCGAGCACCAATTTGTTTTGCAGCAGCGAACGGAGTAAGGAATGTATGCGCCGACAGCCAGCGTGCGCCCGCTTTAAATACTGGGACAGAGCGAGTTGAGCTGAGCAATACTCAAATGCTACTCTTTAAGAAACAAATAGATGGTATCGGTATATCTATGGAATATGTGGTATTGGATTTTCTATAGGTACCTACAGTAAAGGAAACATTGTTTCATAATACCGAAATAGGTATTCGAATGCATAGTTTTGTTGGAAAAGTTCGTATTTGCAGGAATAGACTATGGCGTAGCTTTTTAGCTTTTTATTAATCTATGTCAGGTCTATGGGTCTATGTGTCGGTCAGTATTGGAAGTGCTACTATCGAAGCTATAGATCACTACATTTACCTTGGACAAGTAATCCAGTTAGGTAGATCCAACTTCAATAAAGAGGTCAAGAGGGAAATTGCGGCATGTCTTTTCATCCAAAAAACCTCAGTGTTTGAAGACTAAGGTCTTTAACCAGTATATATTGCCAGTAATGACCTATGGCACTGAGACGTGGTCGCTAACTATTGGTCTCATGAATATGATCAAGGTCGCTCAGCGTGCGATGGAGAGAGCTATGCTTGGAATCTCACTACGTGATCGAATCAGCAATGAGGAGATACGTAGAAAGACCAATGTCATCGACATAGCTTTCAAGATAAGTAAGTTGAAGTGGCAATGGGCAGGCCATATAGCTCGACGAACTGATAACCGATGGGGAAGAAAGGTTCTCGACTGGCGACCACGGGCTGGAAGGCGTAGTGTCGGATGGCCTCCCACAAGGTGGACAGATGACTTAGTGGAAGTTGCTGGGCGCCGGTGGATGCAAGTAGCGCAGGACCGTTCACGGTGGAAACCTATGGGGGAGGCCTATGTCCAGTGGACGTCTTCCGGCTAAGATGATGATGATGATGATTAATCTATGTAGCCATATATTTTTTGCCTCAAGATACAAAAGACGATCGCTTCGCTCCCTTGACACGTGTCAGAAACCATTGGATTGTGCTATGATTAGATAATGACATTTTATAAAAACGATATTTGTAACTTTTGAATACACCAAAGCCACAGTAAAAAAAAAAAGAATCTTCACGGAATCGTTTCAGAATGACATGTAGTTTTCGTCACTGATATTACTCGTACAATCATCGTCCTTTATACGTTGTGCTCTTGTGCACATAATTCGTGTGCTACAGCTAATGATTGCTACGCTCGATGCTACGAGCGCCGAGCGCTTGCTACGTTAACTGCTACGGCTACGAGCGTCATACTGGGGCTAATTCCGGAAATTACGCTCAAATCTTTAATTTAAGGTGATCCGTCTTTTACGCCTTTTAAAGATAAAAAAATGTGGTAAATAAGGAGTCGTATACATACACATAGCCAGGGATAGAGATCTGTCAAATATCCAATTCCAATGGACATGGACGCGTCTAATACACAAATTTTAGAGCGGACATCAGATATCAGACTCTTAAATTGGCAGCTACGCCCTTATTTTATTTTATCATTCATTCAAAACAGTATTAATATCCTATCTCCTCGTTTTCGTTACTAATAAAAAGGATAGCTAAAATTTAAAATCAGGGTTAGAGCAAGACTGCCAAATCGGGGTCCTTATATACCCCGTGAGAACTCTTAAAACACTCCATAAATAGTTCTAACGTCCTTACCAAGTCTAAGTACTTGCCGCAAATCACAGTTTATGTAACCAACTATGTACATTTGTGTTAAATATTAGATTCAAATGGTCGTTGTAGGCGAAAGTGCAAGCGCACAAACGTTCACGAACTCACTGCCAGTATTACTGATTCATCGAGAAAAGTGCATCTTAGATGTCGTGTACTCCTTGTAACTGTATGTCTACAACAGTTTGAATCTACAACACTTCAGTGACGATTTGAAGAAAGATACAGATGTCTCTTTTAATATGTTTATAATGGTAATGCCGTATATTTCCCATAATGTGTATTTATAATATAATAATATGTTGCTCGTAGCCAATGCAATGCTCACAGCTTATATTTGTAACTTTTATGTTTTTGTATCATAAGGAAGAAAAGCCTAGCAGAAAGAAACAATACACGTAGAGGCTTTAAAAAAGGTACCTACTTGGAATAGATTTAATTAACCGAAGACGGGAATCTGATCACACGGATCATAATAAGAGGGGCGGTCTTATCGCAAACTTAAAATATAAACATTGAACAGCATGCGCCAGGGAGCATTGTTGTGTACGTCCGAAAAGACAAAACTGAGTGGAGTGCTAAGTCTACGAAGAAGCATGAAAAGGTAATATTATAAAATACAATCGTTGATAAAACCTAATAATTCAGTACAAAATGCCGTACTGCACGATTCTAACTCGCACTGTATTTTTTGTTGAGAACACTTAAGATAAGTACTTTTCCGTTTAAATGGTTCAAAGCTTAAAAGATTTAAGGGCAGTTTGTTCGAAGAATACGAAGATATAGCACCGTCGAGAGAAATGGTACCTGCGAGCCTGCAAGGCATGGACAGACAGAATAATAAAGGTAAAGTAGCCGTGCTTAGCGAATTGCTGGAATCGATTTGCCTAGTAAATAATAATGAGCTGTTTGGTGACAGATCAAATAAGAATTGAGTTAAATGTATTAGACTGAGATTAAGGTAATAAAGATGTAGTAGATTATACAGGGTGAAAGTGAGAGGTCTCCACAAAATAAAAGGATAAAATTAGTCCATGATTCTGAATCATGTTCCATTTTTTTTCCAGGTGTTTTTTTTTTCAATTCAAGCCAAACACAGTAATGTTATCCCGTGCTAGATGCCTACCTTTTAGATTTGTTTACTAACTTATATGTTATGTTTATCGTGCCAAGAATTATATCTTTTGGTTCCCCGAAGTTTGCAATAAATTTAACTATAATAAACCGATGTCAATACCTTCGTAAAAATAAACAAAAAGGAATAGGTTGTTTGGAACTGCAATGATATTCGTCAAATTCGTCTTTTGTCAAATTTTTATTTTACATTTGTGAAGTATTTACTTGTTGTTGCCACCTGAGTTGTCCATTTTACTTGGAAACCAAAATCAAATCAATCGTCGAGTAGATAATATTTTTCTCAAGTTTTCAACTTAACCTTTTTTTATTAGATAATTGTATTAAAATATATATAACAAAAGCAAGGCAAGGCAGCATAAGAAAAGTTGTAAATTCGCTTTGTAGTTGTTGTGCGTATGAGCGAAAAAACAAAAATTACACTTCTTTCGTTTTCCTATAACTCTAATAAATAGGACAAGGTAAGTATTATATCAGAAAACTCTGGATAACATTATTGTCGTGTCTTATTATTATCAAAGACAAGGTTGAAGTATATAAGTACATTAATATAAATACAGTAATACTGAACTTAAGGTTAAACGTCAGCTACAAATGCGCCACCAATTGAATTGGTTTTTCTGACAGCTCTTTAAAAAATAAAAATAAGTTTTTTTTGTAGTTTTTTTTAATAGTTCTAATTAAGACAATAGATGGCGCCGGGTGTACTTCATGGATTATTTTTTTAAATTCTTTTATGACCCTGGGTGACTCGCCGGATTTCTTCGGATCCGAGAATCGTCAACGCCATCTATCGAAGATTTATGAACTATTGTTTTTAATGGCTGTCGGAAAATCCCCCATTAAATCGTTTACTTATTGTCCAGTGACTTCGATCGAAATTATTATGTGTTTAACGACAATAGAAGGGTTACAAATATATTGTAGTGACTGTTTTATAGTGTTAAATATAATCAATAAGTTATATAATAATGCCGTAACTGTTAAAAGTGGCCACTTTTCTATAGTACCAAATAAATAAATCAAAGCTATGTTATGATCCTATGTGTGTGCACGCGCACTAAAAACGTTGCTGCCAAACGGTTCTTGAACGAGGCTGAGATTTATGCACATAATTATACCAATTATTTTTTAATCTAAGTGAATATCACTGTATAAGGAAAAAAGTCTCACTAGTTCTGTCACAGAACTACTAGTAACAAACGGTTCATACACTCTACTTTCTCTTTGCTATTCATCAACAGCTCATATACGTCCCCACCGATTGGCTCGACCCTACCCTTAATTAGGGCGATTAGGGCTTAGTCGACTACGCTGGCCCAGTGCGGATTGGTTGACTTCACACACAACCATTGATTTCCTTCGCAGAGGGTTATTCCCAATTTGTTCTAAAGAACATGACGTCATCGGACAAAATTTTACTCCCTTTTAAGGGTTCCGTAGTAAAAAAGAAACCCTTATAGTTTCGGTCTGTCCGTCTGTCTGTCTGTCTGTCTGTCTGTCCGCGGCTTAGCTCAGAGACTCTTAGTACCAGAAGGCTGTAACTTGGCATGGATATACATATGAATTATACCGACAAAGCTGAAGAATAAAATCATAAAAAAATAATTTTTTTAGCTTTCCTCTGGTACACGTCAAGAGGGGGTTATTTATTTTTTCACGATTACCTTATAGTGTGAGGTATCGTTGGATAGTTCTTTTAAAAACAATGGGTGTTTGCTAAGACTATTTTTCGATGCTAGTGTAAGTTTTAGAAATATTCCGTTTTAAAGTGCTTATTTTTGTTAGAGTCAAGTTTCCTCCCCCTCTACCAGCAAAACCGTTATATATGGAAACGTGAAAAAAATCATGGTAGTAGTTTATATAATTAATTTAAAAGGAAAACTATCAATATCAAGTAGGCTTTACAGGTTATCGAATAATAGACCAACTTATAAAAAGTACTAGTACAAGTAAGAAATTTGGTACTACAAATATCATAGAAAAATATTTTGATGAATGTTAGAAGGCTGTAATTTGGCATGGACATACATATTAATTATGTCGTCAAAGCTAAAGAATAAAATCTTAAAAAAAAAAATTATAGTGTTCCTCTGGTACACGTGAAGTGGAGGTTATTTATATTTTTCACGATTACCTTATAGTGTGAGGTATCGTTGGATAGGTCTTTTAAAAACAATGGGGGTTTGCTAAGACCATTTTTCGATGCTAGTGTAAGTTTTAGAAATATTCCGTTCTAAAGTGCTTATTTTTGTTAGAGTCAAGTTTCCCCCCCCCCCCCCTCTACCAGCGAAACCGTTGTATATGGAAACGTGAAAAAAACCATGGTAGTAGTGTATATGATGAATTTAAAAGGAAAACTATCAACATCAAGTAGGCTTTACAGGTTATCGAATAAATTTGGTACTACAAATATCATAGAAAAATATTTTGATGAATGTTACAAGGCTGTAATTTGGCATGGACATACATATTAATGAATTGTTCCCTTAACGCCGCTTCCCTTAATGCCGCTCTTTTAGATTCGCTTTGGTTGTGTGCCGTCAAAGCTAAAGAATAAAATCTTAAAAAAAAAAAATTTTTAGGGTTCCTCTGGTACACGTGAAGTGGGGGATCTCTATTCTAAATTTCATCCACGAAAGAGTAAAAAACAACCATCCATACATCCCTACTTACAACATTTCGGGTTTATAATATAAATAAGGAAATTTTTTATCATTACTTATTAGCTCCGTGTGCTAACTTCTGCATATTAGGCAACTACGGAACCCTACACTTTGCGTGATCTGACACGTACTTGGCCGGTTATTTTTCTATAGAACTAATACTAGCGTTTTCATAGTAGTGACGTAATAATACAAATTAAGAATTAATTTTCCCAAATAACCCTATGTTGACACAAAGAAGACGAAATGATTTTGAAGTGGCCAGTTATTCGTGCGATAATGATTAAAAGAGTCTTGTTTTCTTTGTTCTTAACTATAGAACAAAGATAACATAGAAATCTATAGAATCATATGAGAAAAATAAGTATTATAAGTTCTATAGAAAACTTGGTCCCGCTGACGTCATGTTCTTTAGAGAACAAATTGGGAATCACTCTTCGCAAGAGTGTGTAGGTTTCATGATTTTGTCTTCCGTAACCCTAAGAGCGTCGAATAAACGTACATAATATGATTTCGAAATTCGAAAACACATTAGACCACCAACGCTGTTAATTAATCTTAATCTTTGCTATTAACGCCCCATAATTGGTCCTTCTCCCTTGTTTCTCACCTCTATATTCGCTGCGTAATGTGAATACTGTGTAGGACGACGGGCGGGGTCGTAGAAATGCTTCCATGAGAGCGATAGCAGCTATACCTAGCGATAAATTAACTGAAACGTATAGGTAGGAGGTTCTCCGCAAGCAATATTATGTAACATCAGTAACATCATGTCAGTTGACACCCCTTATTGAGCTAATTTGTTCGATTAGAATTAGAACCTAGTTTGATAAAGATAAAGATAAAAGTGTCTTTATTCAAAGTAAGATTTAACAAAACCATTTTTCGACGTCTTAGTAAGATGGGCCGTTCACTACAAGTGTACGCCTTCTGTGGAGAAGAACGGCCAGAAGAAACTCCACAGGACTCGTATCTTTTATAATTTTCTTTTTTAAATAAATTATTGTTTACAATAGTCAACATACATTGTTAATGTTTCCTGTGCCGAGCTGGACCAAGCCTCTTTGTCATTTAAATAATCAACTAACTTATAGTAAGTTTTATTACACAGCATCTGTTTTACACAATTCTTAAACCTTTTTTCTGGTAAAACTAAGATCTCATCAAGTGTTTATAGTGTGTAGTGGTGTTTATAGCAGTGCACACAGAGCCCCACAAATGAAGTGCTAACTTTAGCAAGTCTACACTTAACTAGTTTATTCTTATTTCTAGATTGCGACCATGAATGTCAGAATATTTACTAAACTCATGGATGTGTTTCCTAACTTGACGTAATTGACGACTTGACGTAATTTATCGGCGCTATTACCATTACAAGCTTGGATAGAATAATTCAAGGCTTTTCTCACTCTACTGAACATGAATACATTGATTAGTTATAAATCTGGGCTACGACGTAGCAAGTGTAGCATAAATGTTATATGAATTATTTTTGTTTTGTAAATTAATGTTTCTTTAGTCATCCTCGCGAAGTTTCCGTAACTAAAAGATACTTACTTTACAAGCGATATCACTCGTAGCCTTTGCAACGTTTTTTACTAAAATACCTATATATAAAATTAACTTGACGAAAAAAATATCTGTTACGGTTCAACGAGATAAAAAAATACTCGTTTTATATCATGTAAATTTTTTACGCAATTGAAAACTTTTAACGAATACACACCTGCGTATTTGAAATTACAGGAAAATATTTACTGTGTCCAACGTAAAACTTTTCTGACGGTTAATAACATATCGATTTTCTTTTAATGGTCTATTACAAGACCTATTTCTCTTTACGTAATTATTAGATTTATTTATTTTACGAGTAATGGACGTCTAATGATTAATTAAGTGATAACGTTAGTAAAATGCTAATTGGTATATTATTTTTGAAGAAAATGTACGCTATTTGTCACAATTTTAAACAGAATTTCTAAAAAAATAATTGGTCTGGAGAGGGCAGAAATTCGACGCACCGCAATCTCGCCACTAAAAGCGAGACAGTTTGTGCTCATGAACACGACATGGAATGAAGACCAAGCAACGTGCACGTGTACTGCTAAAAATAATGTTTAGTTACTACTCACATATATAAAATAAATTATTATCAAACTAAATAATACAAGTAAAATAAAAAACCTAGCAACTAAAACTTAAACTTAAAATCACGAGAAAAAAAAACATTTGACAATCAATGCCAAAAGTTTTGTCAATGCTGGTTAAATGGTTTTTACTGCTAATTCTTAGTTCTCTCTCACGTCACTTTTTTATGAATGAAAGCAGGAATGAAAAAATCAGTGAACGTTGCTCGGCTTTTACATTGTGGAATAGTTCCTCGCATATTTAAAAAAAAGTTGTCGCTTACATCTACAAACACTAAAACCACTTTTAACTCCGCTGTTTTTGCTGTGCAGGAAAATAGAGCAAGCCATTGCGTCATACGATAATAACGAAGCAACACAAACACGGATTTTTAACTCCTGTGTCCAGCAATTTATAAATTCTTATGAAACTGTTATCTAAAGTAAGTTGTAGTAGATAAGATTTTTTTTTCAACTCACACTCATACAGAGACAAACGACAAAACTTGCAAGCCGTGTACACAATACACAGAAAACATCTCAGCAAAACAAAAAAATATGCATATTTATCTATAGTTCCTCTACACAAATTCTTTATGAAATGTTTTGCATTCCCGTTGGAAAACATCCAAGGTTCGAATCAGAGTCTTCGAAAAATATTATCTATGACAATCAATAGTATTTTCAAAAATTATAGTACATACATCAAATCCACTTTTAATTTAACACCATTTATGTTAGTAAACTGTATACAGTGCCTACTCAAATAATGCAAAATTAAAAAAGTCTCAAAATACGGTTCCAATATTATAATTTGTAGTACAAAATCAAACCCTGCGCTGAGCTGAACTATAGAACTGATGGTATTATCATTTTTATTCTTATCACATTTATTACAGAAACCAAACATTTTGTCCGAAACATTTCAGAGCCGGAGACGTCGTTTGAAACATTTGATTATGTGTATGTGTAGTCGAATTTGTGTAAAGCGTAGACCAACATAAAAACAAGACCTTTTGCTCAGGATGACTAATACATTAATCTTTTATATATGTCTCATTTAAAAAGGAAACTTTTTTTTTATATTGTTTAAGCAGGCAAACGAGCGGACGAGCCACAGTGGTGGTAAGTGGTCATCGTCGCCCATGGACATTCGCAACACCAGGGGGGTTGCCAACGCGTTGCCAGCCTTTGAGAGCCCTATATACTCGCCCCTTGAAGAGAGTGCGTTACATGGCACCGAAGTGCGGAACTCCGGAACACACGCATACGAATGTTTGCTACTACGCATAACATGAGAACGAATGCACGCAGCCCCGTATAACGTTGCTACGAAATCATGTGACCCCGAATTACGAAACAACGAATGCACGCAGCTACGAAAAACGTTACTAGCAAATTAACGAACAACGAAGATACCTCACTATGAACTTTTTGACAATTTCCGCTTAAATAGGGCCACCCCTACAATAGCCACATAGCACATTTAAAAAAGTATAACATGCGTAACATTTCATTATATGGGACCGAAAAAATCGCACCCTATAAAAATGAGATATTCAGCTTTGTATAACTTTAGTCAAATTCCGCTTAAATAAGGCCGCCCCCACAATAGCCACATAGCACGATTGGAAGAATGTAATATGCGTAACATTTCATTATATGGGACCAAAATATCGCACCCTATAAAAATAAGATAATATGTCGCCATGGTGGGGGCGGCCTTGTTTACGTGGAATTGGACAAAATGTTTTAAAAACTAGACTATTTCATTTTCATAGGGTGCGATTTTTCGGTCCCATATAATGAAATATTACGCATGTAAAACTCTTCCAAATGTGATATGTGGCTATTGTGGGGGCAGCCTTATTTTAGCAGAATTTCACAAAAAGTTATTTAAACCTGAATATCTCATTTATATAGGATGCTATTTTTTCGGTCTTATAATAATGAAATGGTACGCATGTTACTCTTTTCTAAATGTGCTCTGAGGCTATTGTGGGGGCAGCCTTGTTTACGTGGAATTTGACAAAAAGTTTTAAAAACCTGAATATCTCATTTCCATAGAGTGCGATTTTTTCGGTTCTATATAATGAAATGTTACGCATATTACACTCTTCCAAATGTGCTATGTGGCTATTGTGGGGGCGGCCTTATTTAAGCGGAATTTGACTAAAAGTTATACAAAGCTGAATATCTCATTTTTATAGGGTGTGATTTTTTTCGGTCTCATATTATAATGAAATGTTACGCATGTTACACTCTTTTAAATGTGCTATGTGGCTATTGTGGGGGCGGCCTTATTTACGCGGAAATTGACAAAAAGTTTTATAAACCTGAATATCTCATTTTTATAGGGTGCGATTTTTTCGGTCCCATATAATGAAATGTTACGCATATTACATTCTTTCAAATGTGCTATGTCGCTATTGTGGGGACGGCCTTGTTTACGTGGAATTTGAGAAAAAGTTTTATAAACCTGAATATCTCATTTCCATAGGGTGCGATTTTTTCGATCCTATATAATGAAATGTTACGCATGTAACACTCTTTTAAATGTGCTATGTGGCTATTGTGGGGGCGGCCTTATTTATTCAGAAATTGACAAAAATGATTATAATATTGACTATCTCATTTTTATAGGGTGAAACATCCATGTTAATTGATTAAAATGAAAAATTCACATAGCTTTGCTTTTATTAAATTACATTTTCTTCAAAAATCCTAAAATAGAGATTTTTTTTTTTATTTGTGCTATATCACACTAACAACAGATTAGATTTCAAATACAGTTAACACACATTATAATTAGGATGCATTAAGTCATTTGGCAGTAGAGTTAATTTTGGACCGAGGCCCTTTGATTTCTGCCCACTCTCCTTTAGGACAAGTGTTTGGAAGCCTAAATATATCATCATATTCAAATATTATCCAGTTCCAACAATATCACATACATACAGTGGTAATTTACACCGAGCGCGAGTAAAATAAATGTACAGGTTCATATATTGTTCTTAACTATAAATTGTTCTTAGTGAGGTATCTTCGTTGTTCGTTAATTTGCTAGTAACGTTTTTCGTAGCTGCGTGCATTCGTTGTTTCGTAATTCGGGGTCACATGATTTCGTAGCAACGTTATACGGGGCTGCGTGCATTCGTTCTCATGTTATGCGTAGTAGCAAACATTCGTATGCGTGTGTTCCGGAGTTCCGTACTTCGGTGCCATGTAACGCACTCCCTTGAAGAACCCCATGTCAAAGCACAAAAGAAACACCTCAGGGGGGAGCTTATTCCACATCCTGCAGGTACGCGAGAGGAAAGATCGCGACGCCCGTTCATTTTTGGGATGCCAGCATCCAAGACGTGAGGATGAGCCCCTGCCCTGTGGCGGGAGGTGCGGTGATAAAAGCGTGACGGTGGCACTAAGTCAAACAGCTCATCAGAACACTCCCCATTGTACAGACGGTAGAACACACACAGAGAGCCAACGTCTCTCCGGAGACTAAGGGTATCCAAGCCGTCTGTGAGTTTTGGATCGTCGACAATACGAACTGCCCGGCGTTGGGTGGAGTCGAGTGGAAGGAGTTGGTATTGGGGCGCTCCAGCCCAGATATGAGAGCAGTACTCCATATGGGGCCGAACTTGAGCTTTGTAAAGCAAAAGTCTGTGCCCCGGTGGTGTGAAGAACCGCTTAAAATCACATGCATCAAGAGTTTAAATGAGGCTGTTGCCTGTGCGCCGCCGCCGTGTTGTTGTACTTTTCACAATGCAGTGAGCCGCCGAGGCGAGTGCGCCGCATTCCCGCGCAAAGTCACTGGCAAGCGATTAATAACAACCGCTGCAGAACTGAGCAAGTTGCGTTATTAGACCTTCCTTCTAGGCGTTGTTGTAACGCCGTGCAGGTATAGTGCTTACAACTATCATCAAATAAGATAGTAGAGAAACATGATGAGTGAAATATGAGAGAAACACTTTTAGCATAGTTGTATCTTCGTATCGAGGGTGATTACGAATACAGGCGACAGGCATTCTACAGGTCTAGATTTACCTGCGATAGGTTTTCCGTGCCACTAATATTGGCCGCCGAGGCCATAGAACAACAGCTCTTTTATTATTTATAAAATCACCAATATAATTATAAAACATTCGGTAAAACCTAAATTAGTCAAGTAATACTTCCACAAATCGAATGGACCCAAATTCTGCAAGCCCTGATCTAAGGTAGGTACACAAAAGACTCTTGATGTCCGGTCTTTTTTATTAGTGGAGGCTATATCCGGCCGGTGAAAAATGCTTCACGGCCCCGAGGCTCGTTGACCGCCAATTTCTCCAACAAACGGCTTAAAAAAACATTTCGGTAACTTCAGCTTTTAAACCTTCGTTTTTTACGCTGAAAGAGATTTGTGTATGGTCGATTTGAGAAGTTTCGAAGCTTTTTTCAAATATAGAATTCTAGTTTGCACATGATACTTACTATTAGGTATACTAATTTACTGCTACTGGTAACATAGTATTCAAACGCAACACACTTTTCCCCCTTGCTACAAACTAACTAGGTGATAAAGTTAGACACTTGTCCAAATAATTAAAGAATGTATGGATGGCAGTCGAGTAGACACATAAACTAGTTGTCCAAATAATTAAAGAATGTATGGATGGCAGTCGAGTGGACACATAAACTAGTTGTCCAAATAATTAAAGAATGTATGGATGGCAGTCGAGTGGACACATAAACTAGTTGTCCAAATAATTAAAGAATGTATGGATGGCAGTCGAGTGGACACATAAACTAGTTGTCCAAATAATTAAAGAATGTATGGATGGCAGTCGAGTGGACACATAAACTAGTTGTCCAAATAATTAAAGAATGTACGGATGGCAGTCGAGTGGACACATAAACTAGTTGTCCAAATAATTAAAGAATGTATGGATGGCAGTCGAGCGGACACATAAACTAGTTGTCCAAATAATTAAAGAATGTATGGATGGCAGTCGAGTGGACACATAAACTAGTTGTCCAAATAATTAAAGAATGTATGGATGGCAGTCGAGCGGACACATAAACTAGTTGTCCAAATAATTAAAGAATGTATGGATGGCAGTCGAGTGGACACATAAACTAGTTGTCCAAATAATTAAAGAATGTATGGATGGCAGTCGAGTGGACACATAAACTAGTTGTCCAAATAATTTAAGAATGTATGGATGGCAGTCGAGTGGACACATAAACTAGTTGTCCAAATAATTAAAGAATGTATGGATGGCAGTCGAGCGGACACATAAACTAGTTGTCCAAATAATTAAAGAATGTATGGATGGCAGTCGAGTGGACACATAAACTAGTTGTCCAAATAATTAAAGAATGTATGGATGGCAGTCGAGTGGACACATAAACTAGTTGTCCAAATAATTAAAGAATGTATGGATGGCAGTCGAGTGGACACATAAACTAGTTGTCCAAATAATTAAAGAATGTATGGATGGCAGTCGAGTGGACACATAAACTAGTTGTCCAAATAATTAAAGAATGTATGGATGGCAGTCGAGTGGACACATAAACTAGTTGTCCAAATAATTAAAGAATGTATGGATGGCAGTCGAGCGGACACATAAACTAGTTGTCCAAATAATTTAAGAATGTATGGATGGCAGTCGAGTGGACACATAAACTAGTTGTCCAAATAATTAAAGAATGTATGGATGGCAGTCGAGCGGACACATAAACTAGTTGTCCAAATAATTAAAGAATGTATGGATGGCAGTCGAGCGGACACATAAACTAGTTGTCCAAATAATTAAAGAATGTATGGATGGCAGTCGAGTGGACACATAAACTAGTTGTCCAAATAATTAAAGAATGTATGGATGGCAGTCGAGCGGACACATAAACTAGTTGTCCAAATAATTAAAGAATGTATGGATGGCAGTCGAGCGGACACAAACTAGTTGTCCAAATAATTAAAGAATGTATGGATGGCAGTCGAGTGGACACATAAACTAGTTGTCCAAATAATTAAAGAATGTATGGATGGCAGTCGAGCGGACACATAAACTAGTTGTCCAAATAATTAAAGAATGTATGGATGGCAGTCGAGCGGACACATAAACTAGTTGTCCAAATAATTAAAGAATGTATGGATGGCAGTCGAGCGGACACATAAACTAGTTGTCCAAATAATTAAAGAATGTATGGATGGCAGTCGAGTGGACACATAAACTAGTTGTCAGGAGGTTGTAAACACGTAGATTAGAACTAACTTATTTTAAATAAACAAGATTTAAAGTAAGAAAAGATCAAGTAAAAATAATATAATTTAATTTAGATTCCTAATAAAAAAATAAAAAATAAAGAAAATATATATTAAAAAAAAAAAAAAATATTGAATGATTAAATGCACTATACAATTTTCATATTGTGATTTAGAGAAAGTTAATAACTTCCAACCTTAAAATATTTTTGCTACTTTTTGCTTAATTCGTCGTTGCTCTAAGCCTAAGCCTGGTTGCTGTTTAAAACGATGATTTTTGACGTACTTATTACTTGCGAGTTTTTTGAGGATGGGCACTACCAGTGATTGTAATATTTTTGCCATCTTGAATTATAAATCCTGTAATGCCGTTAAGTTGCACGCGCACTAGACTCATGTCCGATAAGATCTCCAGCAATTTCGCCAAACTGCTATATTTCGTTTTAACATGATCCGTATCAATGTGGAGGATTTTTTGGCTATTTTTTAATGTCTGTGTATGCCAAACAAGTACTTTAGTACAGTTTTCAGCTAAAGGTTCTATATCTCTCACCGTAAATCTTGATGATGTAAGGAAACTATCTTCCAGCATGCCTGGTTCAAGTGTCATGAAAGTGGTGCTTTTCAAATGTTTAATGTTGACGGCGAACCCTGCCATATCTACTACAAACGTTCGGTTATTAAACCAAGAATCAAAAAACCCAACGACCTGGAAAAAATACATTTGTATTAAAAACAAACAAAAATGTTTTGTGGAACAGATCTTCATCGTATGGGTTGTAAGGTTGACAACCGACCTCACAAATGCTGGTTCCATAGCCATCAAGTAATTGATAATATTAAGTTATTGTACACGTGATTTCGCTATATAACTATACTAGCGGCCTGACCCGACTTCGCACGGATAGATTAATTCATACTTTACCACATTTTTAACCAACTTCAAAATGGAGGAGGTTCTCTGTTTGTGTTTCAGTATTTTATTTTGGAACTCGAACTGAATAATACAATTTTTCAAGTTCCTAACCTAAAAAATGGCTGACATTCCATTTATTTCCCTTTTAAAATAGGTATTTCGAAAAAATGGTAAAATAGGTGTCAATTGATTTGTTAATCTTAGTCTAAATCCAGATTTTTAAGTTCCTGCCTTTAGAAATTACAAACTTTTCAAACAATCATTTTATCCTTACCTTTCCTTTAAGATAGGGATTTTGAAAAAATGCTAAAATACGTGTTAAATAATTTATTAATCTCAGCCTAAATCCAAATTTTTAAGTTCCTACCTTTAGAAATGACAGACTTTCCATACAAACATTTAATCCCCACATTTCCCATCAAAATAGGAATTTTGATAAAATGCTAAAACACATGTCAAATGATTTATTAATCACAGTCTAAATCCAAATATTCATGATCCCTACTTTTAAAATGACGGACTTTCATACAAACTTGAATCCCCCTTTTTTCCCCCCTTAGAGGAAGAATTTTCCAAAATCCCTTCTTATTGCTTGCCTACGTCATAAATGTAACTTACTGTGTAAATTTGGTATTTCTAGCTTCAGTAGTTTCGGCTGTGCGTTGATGAGTCAGTCAGTCAGTCAGTATGGACTTCTCTCTTTATAATATACTTAGTATACATAATATCCTTCGTAGAAGATATCTGTGTATTCTCTATATTCTATATCTCATTAGAAATAAGAAACAATGTATTTATCTTGTATGCAATAAATGCTAAACAAATTATAAAAAAAAAAATGTACCTACGACTACGAGTACTTAGAGAATTATCCCGGGCAATTAACAATTTACAATAATTGAAAAATATATTGTTACCATGTCATTATGAACCACAGGCGATGATACTCCAAATTGGCCGATAAGTCCAACAGGAAACATGGACAGTTTCTTAGTGTTCCTGATTGCACTGAAGAGCTCAAGGTCATAGGTGTTGTCATCATCTCCGAAGTAGAGGATTCCTTCTTGAGCGTTGTGACGAATCCAGTCCAACGCTGCTCTGCGGTTAGGTACCCCTCTACTAACCATCCATCTAGGCAAGAACTTGATCTCTTTATGGTAATTTGGTTTTGGACTAGATAGGTGAGTGTAAGGCAGACCTGAACGCCTAAAATAAATAATTTAGGTTTCAGTAGTAGAAAACTTGTACATACGGAATAAGACAGTACAAGAAGAGAAGAAAAGAAAATTATCAACGAACTACAATAGTCTTGAAGAGTAACCGCCTAGCGACGACGACGACAGACAGGCAGATGATGTCGCTGCTGTACATTGAAGCTTACTTTCGACGTTTTTACAAACCGAGTCATATAAAACAACATTGTACCGTGTATTTGAATATGGTATGTTATAGTTTTTTTCCCCGGCTTCTTTGGTATTCATTTGGTGGGGAAGTTTGAAGCTGTTATAGATTCGTCGAGGAGAAAGGAAACACGTCGGTACCGAACGAGCGAGTGTAATCGACTGTCTGATCAACCTGCAGGTCGCAGCCTGCAACTATCGTATTACTTATAACTAACAGAAGCGTAGTTACGTTTCTTTACTATAGATAATTCGTTGGTAATTCGTTGTCATTTACATTGAGGCGGAAAGAAGAGGAGTGGAGAAGAAATCAGTAGAAATTGTACAATCACTTTATTTGAATTAATCATCTAGTCCTCGCTCCGCTCCTGTGAAAATATTTTAGTGGAGACGAAAAAAGTTGTGTCACATTGTATGGTACGTGAAGCGAAGTGAAGGAGAGGTGAAAGGAGAAGTGGAGTGGAGCCACAGGTGGAGCAGAACGGAGATGTCTTTTGTACATGTAAACTTTCTAACACCGTTCTGTAGACTGGAAAGGTTAAAGTCAAAGTTAAATATTTTATTATCCATAGGATGTATCATTTAGGGCGACATTCAGAGACGAAAACTAAATGAAGAAAAGAAAGAAATGAAATGAAAGAAATGTCAAATGACGCACTTAAATTGGTGTTAGCTGAGTCCAAGTCGCCGAAGTCGGTGACTTAAGGGAAAATTACATTTTCATTTTAAATATAAGCTGTTTTTTTAGCTTTATTGCTCAGATCGATAGAATAGAATATACTAAAAAGGTAAAAGGTATAAAGGGGTAAAGGTAAAATTCGTTGATCGATGGCTTAAAAGGTTTGATTTGGTTTGGTTTGAAAGGTTTTTAAATGTTTTATTTATTTACTGGTTTCTTTATTTACTTTTTTTATTATTTATTTTTTTGATATTTTAAAGAGCATGCTTAGTTAAGATTTGATTAAGCTTGGTCTCTGAATGTCGCCCTTAGAATAGAATAGAATCGATAGAAAAAAAAGAAAGACAGATTAGATAGTTAGATTCGTCTTTACATTTTTTTGGTGAGTTCCCTAACACAATAGTGGAGAAGAGCTCACCAAAGGAACTCCACAACGTCCGCTCTTCTCAATAGAAAAGCACCCTTCTTGTAAGTAGTCTTATAGTTTCTCTACATTTTTTTTTATCATTTCTTCCTCAACTCTTCAACAAGTAGAAGTGCTTTTAAAGTAGTGTGCTTTTTGTAAGCTATATGCTACGCGTAAATCTTTCACAAAATTATTCAACTTACTTAAGTTTGACGTTCTAACTTACTTCAAAATATCCAATACATATTTGGAACATCTAACGTTATCGTCTGCCACGATCCAATGTATTCGAGGCACATGCATCAAAGTATGCGAAAGCCTTGTCAATTCTGGGATCTGCTCCGGCCTCGGGTAAGTTGGGGTCACAAAATATATGGTCGTCAAATTTAGATCATGCTGTAAATTATTTCTGTTATCCTTATAGTTAATATTACAAAGTTTGGATTTCTTAAGGTCTATCTTACGCTTTTTTCTGATGTCCGACGTGATGTTTCTAAAAAAAAAATATTTTTAATGCTTCTTAATGTATAATGACATTTTTTCTTTATTTTTCTGTTGATTTTTATATGAATTTATTCTAAATTCTAAAACCTTGGTGGGGATTGAACCAGAGCAGTGCTTCCAAGATGGGGAGTAGCCGCTACACGACCAACGTTGTTTTGATGGCGGCTCCACATTAGTGCCGTGAATTCACACCATAAATTCACGGCACAAGGCGTGCCCTTCACATTCACGGGATGCTCACAATCGTTCGCGAAACCCGCCGCGAAATGGACGTAGAAGCTGCTGCTGCAATAGCTTTGTTTGCTGTGGCAACATATCACTATTTAGACGTCCAAAAGTTATTAGAAAGCATTGAATTGACTTAGTATACTACTCATTTCTGACTTACTATGGAGAAGCAGAAGAGAAGGGCCGTGAATGTGGACGTGTACGCGTGAACGCCGCGCGAAGGGGGCGCGAACCCTTTGTCGCAAGACAAAATACCGACTTTGATCGGGGAACAGGCGTGAATGCACGTGAACCCCGCAAAAATCGTCCACATTCACGTTCACGCATGTTTACGGAGCTTCACGGCACTAATGTGGAGCCGCCATGAAGACTTTTTTGGTGAAAATTTCTATCTGCAATACATAATTTGAAAATATTACTCTCTTTTTTTTGTTGGAGCAGACGGGTTCTCGAATGGAGACCACGTCTCGGGAAACGTAGTGAGGGACGCCCCCCTGCCACGTGGACTGATGACCTGAGGAAGGTCGCTGGTGGTGGCTGGATGAGGAAAGCGGGTGATCGTGCGCTTTGGCGTGCCCTTGGGGAGGCCTACGTCCAGCAGTGGACTGCAATAGGCTGATTGATTGATTGATTGACTCTTCTTTTTCCAAAAAAAAAAGTATGCCAGCGTATTTATTTGGTACGTACAAATCGCCAGACTATAATTAAAACTATTTGAGCTAATTCCATCTAACTTTCATAAAAACTATTAATTTATCTAATTCTTCCATTACTTATATGGAAAAAATAAAACCAGTAACTTACCTTGAAAATGTGTTTGTAGTTGATGGTATATAAAAAGGTACTCTGTGAGTTGATGGAAGCTTGGTAAACAACTCTGTATAAGTATAAATCGCTGGCAGAATCATTGCTAATATTATTAGGAAATACTGAGCTGTTCTAGACATATTGATCTTTATAATTATAATGCTGATAAACTTGCATATTTTTATTAAAGAGTTAAATAGTTTTAGTTGACCTGATTTTTATTCCAATACCACCAACACCATTCATTTTTATTCTGACACCAACTTGACACTGAACTTTGACAAAATCAATATATAATATCTTTGGGTTCTGAGAAATGTTCGTGTTACATACTTTATGGTACTATAATCTGATCCTTTTTAAAGAAGTGGAATAAGCATCCTGATTTTTCTCTGAAAACACAATTTCCGAGTCTACTGAATTTTCCAATGGTTATCACCGTCACAATAAAACGGAGTAGCCACTGAAAGAGGTACGTGCGGCCAAAAAAGTCGTTAGCTTTTTGTGTTCGAATTCTTCTCTCAAATTGGCTCGAGATCCGTTCCTGTTGACAAGTTTATCGAGCGGTTTTCGATAAATTGCGGCGAGGGAAACTAAATAAATCCGAGAGGGACTTTAGATAAGGTAATGGCTTCAGTAATGTCTAGCGACTGCGGAGTAATGCAATCAAAGCCAGCCGCGGCCCGCGTGCCCAATAAAACCAACCGACACGGCTTTTTCTACACATTTTTAACAATCGAATTTTATTTTGCCTTTTCAAATTTTATATTGCGTATCTTTTTCAGAAAATTATCATTTAATTACGCATAGTATAAAAACATAGCGGGGTATTCAAAATAATTAAAATTCAACAAAAAGAAACCCTTTATTTAACCACCATACGTATTTTTTGCGTTCATTTTTGTTCCATCACGTTTTTGTGTACACTAAAACTTTGACTCAAGTACCTACGTACTTACGATTTTTTTTAATGAACCTATAAACCTATAGTGCTTGTGTCGCAAAATCGACGTATCAAGCGTAACCGGACTCTTGGGGGAGCAGAAGGCTCCCCCTAAAGTACTTACGAGTATAAAAACCTATAATAATTTAAGCAATAATTAAACTTAATTTACCCTTAAATACGAGTAGCAATAGCAAGCAGTGATAATAAGCATTCAGGAGCACTGCGTCTATTGTTATTGGTACAATGAACATTTAGTTAATGACCTAACAGACTCGCATTACACAATATTGCTATCATACGAGTATCAAAAAACGTGACTTGAAGAGTACGGCCGGGTACGGAATTATGCAAGAGCCTTTCTTTCTTTTTGTGATTTCTCTAGAGATGCAAAATACAGGAAGATGAATGTTTTTCTACAAGTAGTATTTAGTTAGTTAGATGAATTATTAAAATATGGATTGTACATTTATGTAGTCTATACATAGGTTATACAAGCTGCTGGCACAGTACCGCTTTTCCAGTAACAATTTTTCTGTATCCTAAGGTTGCCTGGAAGAAATTGCTGCCTTAGCAATATGACCGCCTATCTGTATATTCTATTTCTTGTCTGTTTTTTGTTGTATGTTTCTTGTGTGCAATAATAGTAGTTTATGAAACTGTTGCATAATGAGGGGTATTAAAACACGAGTGTTTTAATACCTAGTTATGTGCAGTTTCATACACTACTTTATCTACTCTCATACATTGGTGTTGAACATATTAAAACGAAGTATTAGCCTTTTTTGCATTTTCCATACCATAAAATCTTCATAGCATTTATCATATAATTTTCTCAACTTTGCTGGTAAAAGATTATGAGTCATTTCCGTCGCCGCACGGAGTCAAATTCTCTTCACAACCACTGCTATCGGACATTTTTACGCAAAAATAACAATATTTCCACCAAATTCAGTACAAGAAAACATAGGAAAGGAATGGCGCCAAAACCCAGCATATCACTACGCATGCGCTAAAGCGGGCGCTGGGTACGTTCACGGGCGCTCCAGACAACTTTTTGCCAAAAGGACTTGTTTCCAGGCCACACACTGTATCATAATGACAAAAAAATATATTTTATAACATCGTTTTCATAGAAAGAACTGTGTTATAATATGATTCTATTTTTAAATTTCGGTATTGTGTTTACAAAGTGTGTCATTATAAAACCGTTTTGAATTTTGTAATTTGAATTTTACGATATGAGAGTACAAAATATATTATATAGCGGTCCGCCCGCGGCTACGCTCGCGCTGCGTAAGATTTCCCGTGGGAATAAGACTTTTTTCCTTAAAAAGTATTCTATGTGTTAATCCAGGCTACAAATTATCTCCATTCCACATCCAAATCCCGTGAAGGTGTAACTAACATTCAAACATCAAAACATCCAAATATATTTTCACATTTATAATATTAGTGTGATATAATTAATTTAAAACCAATAATGAAATATCAATGGCCTCGATTCGGAATGTCACGCTCTAATCCTTAATTTAAGTTAGTCCGTTCTTTTTACCTTTTAAAGATTGAAAAGGGACAGGAGATGGCCATCCTAATATTAGAGCTGTCAAACATCTAATTTGAAAATCTCTATTCTACCGTTTCTGTCAGAAGTCCTAGAACGCCTTGTGCACCAGCAGTTGTATTTTTATGTCAATGAGAATTCACTCCTATATGAACAAAAAAGTTACATCAAAATCCGTTCAGTAGTTTTTGCGTGACTGCCGGATAAGGAACAGACAGACAGACAAAAAATTCAAAAATCATATTTTTTTGGCCTCTTTACAGTTTTATTATACATATGTATAGATTCAATTCTAAAAACAGAGTACTGCAAAACTTGTTGGCTGAATATGTTAACGTGGTATTTTTAAGTGAAAGTTTTGACTGTTCAAACTTATTTTTATTACGTAATGTAAATGTAGTGAGACCTGAGCACCTACTCATTCTCTTCATTTTCATAATACTTTCAAAGGAGCTTTTCACCCACCATGCTTTCATATCGTCTACGTTGATTCAATCTCCTTCTGCATAGTTTCTATAACGTGCTCTATACAGCTAAGAGTTTTCATAACAAAACTCTCAAGCTGCTAACATTTTGCATTTAAAATGTCTTTGTTGGGAACTTTTTTCATTAAAATCGGGACGCTTATGAAGTGCCGTGATGCATAAAAGATGCCTCACGTAAGTAACTTCCTAAATATTCAAATGATCGACAATTTATTGTTTTATAATTTGTTGAAAGAAAGCAAAAGGGCAAAAATGATAGGGCACTTGAATGGCACGACAACTTTTTGAAAAACATAATGAAAGGAAAGGTAGAAGGGAAAAGAGGAAGAGGAAGACCGAGGCGAAGCTTTCTCGAACAAGTAAAGGAAAAAGTTAATGTGGTGTCGTATCAAGATGTCAAATCGATAGCATTGGACAGAGAAAAATGGCGGTTACTCCACCAACAAGAGCAAGGCTCGTAAATTAAAGAAGGAAGGATTAGACATTTGATTTGATAAGACACAATTGATTCATGACATTAAGAAAGCAGAAGCAGAATAGAATAAAGCCTCTCACAGACTGGCGCGGCCTGGCTGCGGCGGCGGTCAATAGTAAACATGTCATTAGCTGTCAAATTTACTATTGACCGCCACCGCTGACCGCGCCTCTCTGGGATAACACGAAGACACGAGCTGACTAACGTGTGAAACTGTTTTTTTTTACAGACGCCAGTAGATTTTAGGAGCTTCATGATAGAATTCTTTAATTTTTAATTTATATGGAATCTAATATCGTAATAAAAAAATATATTTATTTCTCAATGATCTACCATTTTCGGTACGGCTATGGCGCCACATTAAAACAAAAATGTGTGGCCTTGGTGACGCCAATTTATTTTGTATCTTTTCTAACATTTGGTTATATTTTTCCTAATTCGGATTTCAAATTATACTTCCTAATTTATTTCTAACCAAAGAATTGTATAAAACTTTATTTGTTGTTATATATTATTTTGTAGCATTAAAATAAATTCCAATGGACCTAGGTTGCTCACTTGACTAACACCTGATAAAGTTGCGTATGTCCAGCAAACTCCACATATGATCTTCTATTTCTTAAATAGTTTGCGAAAAAGTTTAATAGGTGTGTAGAGAATCCTGGATTTGCTAGATTTACCAAAAGAATATCAAACACACACAAACATCAAACGACGACAAAAAACAACACACGACGACATCAAATGCTTTTCTAAAGTCAAAGTAGACTGCATCTACTCGTACTTGACCTCCAGTACGTGAGTCTAAAGCAGCAGCAACATATTGCACATTAAATTAGTATGAACTCCTTGGCTCACTTGTAGTCATACTTGATGTCCAGGGTCTCGTTATGGAGCCGGAAGGTAGCCATAAGAACTCCTCAAA
Source organism: Carpatolechia fugitivella (assembly GCA_951230895.1). Classification (NCBI taxonomy): domain Eukaryota; kingdom Metazoa; phylum Arthropoda; class Insecta; order Lepidoptera; family Gelechiidae; genus Carpatolechia; species Carpatolechia fugitivella. The sequence goes on along the minus strand of OX579656.1, from coordinate 8,498,252 downwards.
TATACAACATAACTTAGTCGTGTTTGGGCTCGTTGGATTTATCTTAACTAGATCTTTAGTGGTATATGATGTCCAAGGTCTCATGATTGAGCCGGAAGATGACCATAGAAACTTTTTAACGACACAACATAATCTCTTTGTGCTTGGACTCGTTGGATTTGTCTTGACTAGTTCTTTGTTCCCACGTGATGTCCAGGGTCTCATGATGCAGTCAGAAAGTAACCATAGGACCTCCTCAACATAACCTCGTCGTGCTTGGGCTTGAAAAACTTGTAAGCAAGCACTTTAGTCCTACGTAATGTTCAGGGTCTCTTGCAAAATTTTACTATTTTACACATACTGGACACAAAATAATAATTATTGAAGTAAAAAGTGTTTTTTAACATAACACGTCTTTAATGCACTAAAAAGTATAAACTAATTTCCTACAAAATATAAATTAATCCGTTTTTTTTTATAAAAGGGCTAAGCTTATAAATTCTATTGTAGGTATAATCTTGGGAAACACGGTTGTTTTCATTTTCATTCTTTAAAATGTATTCCATGCACCCCACGCTTTTCGTTTTAAGTCCTACAAGAGTACTACAGCAATAAAAATCAGAATCAAAATAATTTTATACTTTTTAGTGCATTAAAAACGTGTAAAGATTTAAAAAAATACTTTAATAATTTATTTGCATAAAACATGGTATAAGGCTGGTAATAAAGTAATAAAACGTTCCGATAGCCGCCAATCTGTAGCAGAGTGGCGGCAAAGTGAAGTCAAAAGACAAACTCATTGTCCCGGCGGCACTCGGCGCTTGGGACATCGATGCAACTTCTCAATATAGCGCCAACCTCACTCTACCAAGTTGGACAAACAAGAATAACCTACGCATATGAACCGAGTGTAACTCTCCCAATCGTTCACGTGGTGTAGAGTAGTGTAGGGCGTCTGCCTTAGGAAACACTACTTATAGGTAGTCTGTCTCTGAAAGCATCGTAAGGAAATCTGCTCGAGCCTGCGAGGAAATTAAAAGGACCTCAGGCGCCAGAACCAGAGGTCCCTCCGTCCACTAGGATCCCGTGACGCAGCTCCCTTGGGATTCTACTTATCAAATAGCCCATTTCTAATTTTGACTACTGTACCATGTGAACTCGACCAATCCGCAATGAGCTCTCCGCAAAATTTCTCTGTCAGTAACAATCCAAAGGTATAAAGGTATAGACTTTATCTTAGTTTCGTTTCCAGTAAATTATAATCCGACATAAAATGAACGGGAGCAATATACTTAATTTCCCGGTAATGCACCACGCTGCAGCAGACGAAGGTAGCGGCTGTAAGCAGGATTTAACTTGTTTTAAAGTTTATCGCAGCTTTAATATTGTTCCCGACGACTTAAACTACTTTACCAGTAAGCCCTTGCTTAGTGAAAGTGGCAAACCTAACTTTGAGCAGCGGGGAAGGGCTACTGCCTCTACTTTTTTACTGTAATGAGGTTAGTGAATAAAGCGGTGGTAAACAATAAAGCGACTTCTTTTCAGACCTTGCCGAACGTAATAAAAATTCTAAAGAAATATTTGTTGATTGGCTGTTTACTTTCAGGAGCGTTATTTAATTTTCGCTGCGAGTGGCGAGCTCGAGTCTCGTCTCCGTCGACAGGATTTCCTAAATTCCATTTGAATCTGCTTCGACCCGCTTACATTTCCGCGCATCAAGTCCGGGAATGTATAAAACGTGAACCGTAATTTGCTAAGACGAATAACGTTTGATTTAATCCGGCACGTAGCAGCAGCTCGCTGCCGGCCGTCGATTTACTTTTATTGCTGTTCCGTTTTATTCAGGCGCCGGCGGCGGACTGATGCTGGCCTGTTTTCGGGATCGTTAACAGCAAATGTGCTAATCTTTTTTTATAAGCGAAGGCTGTAAATGTCGTTATTCTTGCTAACGCACCACGAATTATCTTTTCACATTTTTTTTATGTTTGTGCAGAGATTCACTTCAAAAATCATATTTTCACAGCGCGTAATTTTAAAGAAATTGCTTCTACAACGTGTTACAAAAAATACCAAAAAAAGAATATTTTTATTAGGAATTTAATTAAAATTTTCCCATCTCTAGTGATCAGCTGTGTCAAAGAATATTCGGACCATATAATGTAATGTTAGGTCAATGTGCCTATTTTTACCGCTATGGTTAAAAATGTTTACGAGTACCTACTACAGACTTGTACCATAACTTTCACATTAGAACAATTCATTTCAAAATGAAAAAACTACAAATAAATAAATAAAGCTTTGTTAAATAATTGTTATGAAATAATAATGAAATGATGAAGTAAATATTTCAAAATAGTTTAATAGTTTATGTTTGTAAATTTATACGTAAAGAAGATAATTAAGGCAAAAAAGAAAATGTTTTCTAACATAAATTGATTTAAGTACATCTCTTTTAAAAATGTAGGCACAAATGGTGTACAAATACTTTTCCGTTCTGAGAATCGATAGTCTATATTTTAAGTGTCAAATGACACTAGAGATGGTAAAATTTTGATTAAATGCCTGTGATGAAGAATATTCTTTTTTTTGATATTTTTTGTAACACGTTGTATATAAGGTGCCCCGTAATTAGTGTCAAATATTTTCAGGGCTGAAAGTAATAGTCATAATAGTCACGTAAAAAAAATATCTCGAAAATCTACACGTTCGTTTAAAAGATTTTTTTCTAACAAAAAAAATCATCATTAAATATGACAAAAAGAGATCATCCTCTGCATGTACACTCACATTACTCTAGATACATGTAAACACGCATCAAAAAAATATCTTTGTGTGTGTAAAGGTTTATAAATGAACTATTGTCTACTTACTTACACACTGTTAAGGCGCTACGCCGAAAAAAAATTGTTGCGCAAGAGGTGTGTCTAAGGTAGACGGCGCGGGCAGCGCCCCGCGTCGTCCAGCCGCTCCCCGCGCCGCCCCGCACAGACCCCGCTCTAAAACATCGAGGCGGGTCTATGACCTCTGCGACAATGATAAAATATTATATTTGTTTAATTTGATGTAATCGCGCAAAGTATATTACTATGTATGATTCGCTCTTTGAGTATATATTTTTTATTTTATTTTAATTGGTCTTTAGTGTAGTAGAGTGTAGGGTAGTAATGATTATAATTTTACCTAAAAATAAAAGATTTAGTATTTCAAGATTCCAGACATTTTGACATTGTAATAGTAAGTATAATTTGAATTACTATAATACGGTCCGCCCGCGGCTACGCTCGCGTTGTGTAAGATTTTCCCGTGGGAATAAGCCTTTTCCCGTAAAAAGTATCCTATGTGTTCCAGGGTATAAACTAACTTTATTCCAAATTTCTTTCATACCAATCCGTTCAGTAGTTGTTGTCTTCCAGTATCTTCACTTCAAAATTATATAGGGGACAAGGGGAAAATAATTCCCGTTGTCACCACTTTAATTTATTTATAAAATACCTACAGATTTTTGAGTATTTTTATTCCATTGTTTCCAAACTGAAGTCAATTTATTAATTGGATGCAAAAAAAGAAAAATGTGATGTTTATTTACGATTTACAATACGATCGATACGTATCTACTTATTTCTGATACGATCAATATTGTGAATGTTTCCGGAAATACATAATGTTTTCATCGTGTCTATTTTTTTCTTTGTGTTAGATTAAACAGGATGATCACTATAAATGTCTTTATAATATTTTTATCACACACACGTCACTTCAACACATCAATTATTTTTTCTTTCACTGTCATTATGATGAGTAATTGGTACCAAAGAAATCTTATATCAAATATTTGGTTCAAATCAGGATCAAAAGTTTCTGTTTTGTCAATAAAATTGGGTATGCAAAGTTTTAAAAAAAGTATGCTAAATGCAAAACCATTTGGAGATATAAGGTTGGTTCCTAAATATATTTTGCATTTTTTTTTTGCTCAAAATACTACACGGTTGTTTATTTTTTTATAAAATCGTTTAATTTCCAAGTGCCCTCCAAAAAGTAACCTGTAGCCGTGCCATCCATGGTAGCTTTGACGTCGAAAAATGATTCATAAATCAAAATATTTTTATTTGATTTGATATACGGCTGATTCTCTGCCTTGACAAACGAGATATATAAAAATATTACACAAATGTCAAACTTCATCTTTAAATATGGCACAGAATCTTGCGCCACGTGTAAAGCTTGATCTGCTATTTAAATATATTTAATTGTAAAACTTTTACTTTAGTATTATATCAGACTGCCCACGCCGCGAAATTTTATTGATAAAGCATCGACTATTTGTGTTTACCATTGAAATTATTGGGGCGCTTGGTCTGGCATCACTAAAATACATTTGATGACATACGATGACAGCTAACTTCATACCTACATTTTTTGCTTGTCACTAGGCAAAAAATGTATTTTATTCAGCTAACTGTAATGACTCACTTCAACCACATCTAGATAGATATAATTTAGCATCTAAGTAGCTTGTAGTCAATACGTTTGTCTGACGCACAACACGTCTTTCATTCTGACACGCTCCTGTGTCTCCATACCTCATGCATGGTGACCCTGCCAACACTGCCTAGTATGGACAGTCCTGTGCATCGCGATTCGCTAGTAATAAAAATATAACGTTTTCGTTCGTAAAAATTGTAATAATGTGTTAAAACGAGGATCTGATAGGATGATGTTTACGTGCTAAAAGTGGGTCTTTTTCGATGGGTGTGGAGTTCTTGAGGAAGCTGCGGCGACTCTTGAGACGGGCAAGAGGAGGGTTGTGCCGTAAAGGAGGTGCCTGCTGTCTTGAGACTGTTTCGCTCTTTCAATATCGCAACGACCTCACGTCTCACGCTGGGTGGAACAATTCCTGCCATGGAGTAAAGCTTTCTCAGTGGTGTCGGTTTCAGGGTGCCCGTGACTATACGTCATGATTCGTGGAGAGCCGTGTCCACATTTCTCGCATGGGCTAAACAAACCCAAACTGGAGTCGAATATTCGCCTGCTGAGTAAGCGAGAGCAAGACAACTCGTTCGAAGAACGCGTACGCTGGCTCCCCAGCGGGTGTGGTAAGGCGTCTCAGGATGTTGTTCCGGGCACCAACTTTACTCTTAAGCTTGCGGCAGTTCTCTCTTTATGTCAGAGATCGATCCCACGTGACACCTAAGTACCGTCAATAAATGTTATTAAACTTTCATACAAATTAACTCGATCAGCTGATCACCTTGTTTGAAAAAAATACGAGTTTAAAAAAGTTTTGGAACGAAAGTTGTTCAGTTTCATGGGCCGATTACTACCACACGAGAGGTTTTACGTTATTTTGCTAAGACGTTGACATGTTGTAGTTTTGATTTGTCACGGCAAAGCTAACGATATCTCTTTAGAAATTCATTAAGTATTTTAGAATTTCTAAAGTGTGACAATATTTCCTTATATTTATTAGAGGTTCTATTTTGTCATAAAAACTAAGATTCTTGGATTTTTTTTTATTTTTAACATTGCCTCATTGTTTCCTTGGCAAAATAGTGCTCTTAACCGAGTTTCATCAAACCCATTAACTCATAGAAAAAAAAATTGTTGTTTTCTTAATGGAATAGTCCACTAACCCAAGTTTTAGTTTCGTAATCAGAGCACTAACAAAATAATAAACTGTCAGTTAAAAATATATGAGTTCATTTTGTTCAATATTATAATTATTTTTTTATAAATAATTATTACTCATCCAAAATATCATTTGAATAAAAATACTCGTAAATCAATCATTCATTTTATAATTATAATATGTAACGTGGGAGAACGGAAATATTTATTCCCACTGTCCCGTGTTTTTTTTTTCGAGTGAACATACTGGGGGACAGCGGGAAAAATCCTTAGTTGTTCCCCCGTGAGGGATATAATCCTTTGACTGGAAATAAGACTTGGCCCCGCACACACTTGGCTGGTTTTTTGTAAGCTAGGTATAGGCTATAAAATTACGTAACGAGTATGCAAACTTTACTTTTGAATCAATAAATAAATTATATCTTACCTACCTAATACAATAAAAATAATTCTAAAAAACCGCATATGGTTGAAGAATAGAACTACCTAACTATTCCTCTCGCGCCTGCCTGTGTTGTACTAGAAAAATAAAATGATCGACATCTGTAACTAGGTAGTATAGTAATAACATCTAATTTGAAAAAACAAATGTATGATGTGCCGTCCACTGTACATACACATATACCCTTTGCGTAGTGTACTCGTATTATTAGTGTCGACCTTGAAAGTGATAGTATCACAAACTTGACTAAACCTTACTAAGTATACAAGCAGCTGGTATGGACCCAACCTATATTTATTTAATTAAAAATCGATTTAGAAATATTGTCAATGTAACGGATCGGACGGATGGATGTGACGGACCTACTCATAGTACGTCTTCTCCAAATAAAATTATTTCGTGAGCCGGGTGGCTTGGAGCGCCACCGAGCGCACATCCGTCGTCGGCAAAGATCATGGGCGACTGAGCTCAAGAAAGGAAAGTGATGACGCTAAGCTTCTCCGCACGTGTTTAACAGAGAAAGAAATAATGGTCGCGCGCTCCAAGTAAATGGCGTAAGTGCCAAATTTACTTTCTCAGTTTATATAAAAAGTACTAATTTGATTTGTAAATTGCTTGCGAAAAACATAAAGCAGTCGGAGACCTATCTTGTAACTAAATTTCGGCGACCAATAAATTACCATTTACCTCTCAGATTCAAGTAACGAGAATCGAAGACGCTGCTTTGGATAACATTTGTATCGAGAAGATTTTTACCAAACATGTTTTGGTCTTAGTGTAAGCGTAGATAATAGAGTCCAATAACATATTTTAGAAAATCAATACATTTACTGACGTAGATAATGAGATCTGATTCAACAAAAATCTTAAAAATTCCCGGACTAGCCACTAGCGACTTTTGTTTCTCGAGACACTATGTGCCTCTCTTTCGCACTCTAGTAAACTTGACGAGAGAGACATACTGTCGCCGCGACAAAAGTCGCCAGTGCGCGCATAGCGTAACACACACAACACGTGTAGGTACAGTTACCAGCACATGCGGATGGACACTACTGGTACCACGTATACCGCCCCTATTGCTAACTGCCAAGTAATAAAGGCATTCAAGGTCAAAGTATCTAGTGCTATGTACATTTGCTAGAACACCAAGACAAACAGTTGCATCAAAAACAATCTTAATTTGTGTGGCATAAAAGCACTGTCAAGGTCATTGTCATTATGTTATGCTCTGCGGGGTACTGTACTCTAATGAAATTAATTGACTATTATTTTATTTAGAATATCAAGAGCTGACATACAACGGGTAGAGCAACACATTTATTTCTCTATGTAAGGAAAACAGGAATTAAAACCAATAAGCCTTTCATTAAACTCATTTATTAGTATTAATTCACATAACTTATATTTAAATAAATCAGCTAGACACTTTCACAGTCTTTGGACTGGTGCATGGCGAGTTAAGTAAACGAGTGGTAATAATATTGTAAAATAAATTAGTCAGCCAGATAAGTATTTGGTTATACCTACTACGATCGCAATCACTTGTTCACTGACACGGCGTATTTAAAAGTCAGTTCATCCCTATGTACAAAATTATTTACAGACTAGACTTACTTGTTTACTGAAACTACTATTTACTACAACAACGGCTGGAAATGTCCACCACTCTGTGAAATGCACAAACGGGCTCTCCTTTGCAAGTTCCTTTTCAAGGAATTTAAAGTGTCTCACTTTTCATTGTTGCAAAAGCACTCACAAACCCACAATTCGCGCACGCAATTGTTCGGCACTTGAAATTGTGTGGCCGTCCTGTCCGTACGCCAAGTCTTTAGCACGACCCCACCCATGAAAATCCAGCGGCGTCAGGTCCGGTGATCGTGGTGGCCAGGCGATAGATGACAGACCCGCGCCCGATCCACCGGCCCTGGTACTCCTCGATTAGGAACGCGCGCACCGCCTGCGTGTAGTGCGCTGGTGCCCCGTCGTCGTGCTGGTAGTACAACCAGCGGCGGAGATGGACGGGGACGTCGGCGAGTAGCGCCGGCAGGTCCTCGCGCAGGTGTCGGAGGTGGCTGGTGCCGTTGAGGCGGTCCAGGAACACCAGCCCCAGAAGCTGGTCCCCAAGCACACCAGCCCACGCCCACACGTTGACGCTGAACCGATGCTGGAAGTGGTCGGGACTTGCGAGGAGTAGGTTGTCTTCCGACCAGAAGTGCGAATTGCACAGTCCACAGCACATTGTACTCGTAGTTTCGATTTCGATCCGATACGAAATTATTATCCCTCGCGAACTCGCGAAGTAGGTACATAGATACACGTGAAACGTTACTGAAGGATTTCCGACAACTGACAGACAGGAAGAAAGTAGTTGCGTACACGCACACAACTACACATACAATTTTGCAAATCATTAGCGATGTGACATGACATTCTCTTTTTTTTTTTTCAATCTTATTTATCACGAAACGCGGGCGGCGCGGGCGGGCGCAAGCAAAGCTTGTGGGTACCTAATACAAATTAAACTATTTTGTTGATAATTACGTAGCATTGTGCCTATAATTTTATTACGAGTATCAAGCATTTTTTAACATACAATGTTAAGACTGTTAAATGTAATGTAGTAGGTGTGAAGTCGGTTGGAAAAAGTGAACTTACATTTTACGTTAATTATTAATTCTTAATGGTGTCGATTCGGCATACGCCCAACTAAGCTAAACTTAAAATTAGTCCTGTCACTTTCTATCATTTTTAATTGAAAAGGGACCGAAGATCATCGGTTTTGTTTTTGTCTTTGACTTCACGACTAACTGTCAATTTTAGTGGCTTTTTATTCGTCATGGTGTTAGGTAGGCACTAAAACAAGACTAAAGACAGTTAGTCGTTTAGTTTAGTTGGGCGTATGCCGAATCGACACCAATATCTCGCAATTTTAGTAATAGTGCAAGTTTCATCAAAATCAGTTCAGTAGTTTTTGACTGATAAGTGTGCTAGTAACTAGGTTGAACTCGGTTGGCAAACAATAATTTATATTTTATTTACATTAATTATTCATTCTTAATATTTCGCAACTTAAGTAACAGTGCAAGTTTTATTAAAATTGGTTCAGTAGTTTTTGAGATATCGACTTTTAAGTGTTTAAGTAGGTTAAAGTCGGTTGGCAATAAAGAACTTCTATTTTACGTTAATTAATGATTAGCTCGCAACTTAAATAACAGTGCAAGTTTCATCAAAAGCGGTTAAGTAGGTAGTTTTTGCTATTAATTTATTTTATTATTAGTTTATGTCAGCCTATCCCTTTTTAATTAGAATTGTTTTGCAAATGTGTTTCAAATTGATTCTAGAATTATCACGTGTCAAGCGTATGATCTTATCCGCTGATTCTGCAAATTGCCATGAGTACGTACATGAAACAACTAGCCTAATTACTGGTACTGTGATGTTATTGTCGTGTGTATGTACTTGTACAATAATGAATCGACAATCATTTTCCAGCAGTAGACGTATTTTGGCTAATTTAGTAATCAATCAATGAAATCAATAATCACAAAATCACAACACTATCGCCGTGCTGCTCTGTCTGTGTTGTCGGCCGCTACTTGGCGGCACCGTTTGATGCGTTTGGCGGTACGCTTTGTCGACGCTCGGCTGTGTTGCCAGATATTTGAAATAAGAGGTCAACAGAGGTGTGAATAAAAATTCGTGTTAACATTTGGTAATATCGTATCGTAATATCTTTTATTAAGAAAGATGAAAAATACAAAATTAAGATTATTCACATTTCACATCACATACATGAAATTCCTTTTTTAGCCCTACGATGAAAGAGGACTGTTATTATTCTGAGGGTATCGTAGTTTTTGACGAACGAACTGATTTCGATCTAGTTTTTTTGGAGTTAATTGCATCGAATGTTCTTGTTTTACATACTAATTTCATAAAAAATGAGATGTTGTTCGAAAATGGCTTTCTTTTTTTATTAAAATTAACTTGATCATCGAAAAGCGTACAAATTAATACAAATATGGCGTGATGTTAAACCAGTATTGAGCCTTCCTATGCACACGAATTATTTTTTTCTACGAGGTACGAGCAGAATGGTTTTCTTAGTTGAACGTTCTAATCCTTTACGATTTCTCACATCATAATAATATCTTGATCTAAGCTAGGTACATAAAAAAAACGCATCAAGATTGGTCCGTTCCTTTAGAAGCTACGAGGCCACAGACAGACACACAGATACCAGATACACACACACGTCAATTAAGTTGCAAATTATTTACAAATCGAATTCTACATTTATGGCAGGCAACACTGATAGGCGCGTAATAGCGCTGCGGCGCGTGTGTGCGTGCATGAACGATTTTTTTAGTGTGCTATTTGTTTCAAATGTAGTAGTGTAGTATATGTCGAATAAAAAATCTGACAAGTACTTAGCCCAAAATTACAGTCCACGCGTCGCACCGCCGCCGCCGCGCCGCTGGAAAATGCACTACGGCACAGACTACGGCGTAGAGAGCCTAGCAAGGCACTACGGCATAAAGTGCGTAGCAAACCGCTACGATTGGACTAGCGTCTCTCATTCATTACGAAGTTTACAAGTTAGAATTCCGCTATGGTATAATAGTAGGTACGATTTATGTATTCGATCCGGTAGGGTCACCTTCAAACAAAAATCTCTTGCAGACCCAGTTTGATTGGTAATAGATCATTGCAGGCTGAAATACCTAATTATCTGAAAAGTGAGATAATTTAGTGCTTCGAAAAGCATGCTAAGCCGACGGCTATTGTCTATAGAAAATAAAGTTGTTACTTGAGCTATATCAGCGGCATAACTGGGCATAGCAGGGCTTTGCGAGCGTCGACTTCACAACCTACACGTAGACGTGTTATCAACATTGTATTGTATTCGTGTAGGTAGTATGGGTCGGAGAGTGACAACTTTGGTTATTTTTTGACGGGAAAAAGATTATTTTGCCTACGAGTCCAAGTCTACGAGATAAGTCAAAAATAATGCGGGTGCAACCCTCAACCCCTTGAAATGAATTATTCGATTTATGTCATGTCGCAGTCAATTCTATAGAAAGTAATGTGATAACAAAACTTCCACATGATTAAATTCAACACAAATATACTTAGGGCATACTGAAAGTTTCTGGATACTGATAAATAAGACTAGATATAAAACTTACGATACATTTATTGTTTTTCAATAGTACAGTAGGTACTGCCGCGGCCGCAAAATTTGTTATTGTTGGACGAGGACACGTTTAAAGTCCGAGCTGCAGGTGAGGACTTATATTGTGTACGAGTCCAGCAAGAGCTATTGCGGCCGAGGTCTGTATAGTGCTTTTCTCTGAAATACGCGAGGAAATTATAAAACGCTAAAAAAATTTATGTTTTAAGATTTTCGTGGTTGTTCACTACACTAACATTCTCACAATTCGCGGGTTTGTTACCACGGTAATATTTAATATTGTTACCTCGATATTTCGGAACGGTTACACGCTCCATGGTGCAGGCTCCAGGCAGGGTACAGGCTCCATTTTGTCGACTCTATCAACTGTAAAATTATGGAAAAGGTATGTAGATGACGTATTTTGTATATTAGAAGGAAAGGAGGAACAGGTCAAGGACTATCTTGCATTTTTGAATAGCATCCATCCAAAACTGAAGTTCACATCGGAAGCTGAACAAAAACGGAAACTTGCATTCCTGGACGTCATGGTGACGGTTAAAGATGATGGAACGTTAGGTCACTCTGTCTACAGAAAAGCAACTCACACAGATAAATATTTGCACGCTACTTCACATCACCACCCACGTCACCTGGATTCAGTCGTTAGGTCACTTACAGACAGAGCTCATGACCTATGTGACGCGAGCCATCTATCACAAGAACTGGAGCATGTCAAGACTGTCCTGCGACGAAACGGGTACAGTACGAAGTTGTGCAAACCAAAACGCACACCTAGGAGGAGGAAAGAAGAAGTGCAACGTCAACCAGCGTTTTTGCCTTATGTGAAAGGTGTAACAGATAAAGTAGGTAGATTGCTAGGCAAATACTCAATAAAGACTGTTTTCACTCCTTTCAACAAAATAGGAAAGTTGTTACGTTCACCCAAGGACCACCTTCCTCTTCAAACTCCTGGAGTCTACAAAGTGGATTGCAGTTGTGGTAGCTCATATATCGGTCAGACCAAAAGAACCATAGTCGACCGCATGAAGGAGCACATCCGAGCTGTAAAAAACAACGACGCACAAAAGTCAGCCATCGCGGAACACCTAAATCAAAATGATGTCAACCACTGGATTGAGCTACACAACCCTCAAGTACTGTCGACAGAACGCATACCACGTTTAGTGCGAGAAGCGATCGAAATCACGAAATACAAAAACTTTAATCGTGAAGATGGTTTCAAACTGTCCGGTGCATGGAACCCAGTGTTAAACGTATATCACCATAAAAATGGTCCAACTTCAAAGTCGCGTATAGATACAGTAAGTATTGTGTGTCGTGAAAAACAAGTGAGTGACAATAGTAGTGGTTCGAACAATCAACGTGAGGGTAGTCGCCGCGTCCGAAGGAGGGTAGAAAGATATGTCTGTCCTTAGATGCAGTCCGCTAAAAAAATTACCTGAACCTTGGATTTGGATGTCTACTCGTATCGTACTAAACTTATAAGTTCTAACCTTTATCACTTTAACCTCTACTACGACTACTTGAACCATTCATTGTTGTAGTATTTCCCTAATTCAATGATTAGTAACTCCATTATGAAAAATAAGTAACAAAATAGTACGATTAGATTAAGAGATTAAAATTACAAACCGCCATAATACGCACTTTTCTTTTTTTGTTCTGTGCCAGTGTCAGCCAATTCCAATCAATCACTACGATTCGTGCACGATTTATATAAAATTTGAATTTAGAACAAAAAAAAAAAAAAAAAAATCGTTTATTGCGAACCAGACAACAAAAATAATTTTAAGCCCGCCAAACTGCACAGCAATTTGTTGGCGGAGACAACACTCTCTAATTTTGTTAGGTTACACAAACAAAAATATAAAACTTAAATCAAGAGTATGCTGAACAAAAGACTCAAAAACATTGAAATTTCTAGACGAAAGTTACTTTGCCGGCCTAGGCCGTTTGAGGGCACATTGCCGGCCGCTGTTTTGTATGGGGCAATGTTTCGTCCAAAAATGAGTCATTTCACGTACTGTTTTTTGGCAGTAATGAGCACATTTTCGAACGTGTTGGAGAAAAGTATATTCCCTCGCAATTAATGCATTTTTGCATTCGCTGAAACCACTATACAAAGCAGTTGGACCAGTATTCCTTAATGACCTCTTCAATGGCTTCATGGAACACATTCACCGCCGATTCAGGGCTCGTAAAACGTGAGCCTCTAAGTTTGTCATTAATTTTTGAAAACAAAAAGAGTCGCAGGGTGCGAAGTCCAGCCTGTAAGGCGGATACGTCATCAGTTCCACATTTGAAGCCAGGCTTCTGTTACCTTAGCGGAATGTGTGGATGCGTTATCGAATGAGCCGAACGTTTTCAGTCAGTTAGTCATTCTGTCAAATTCCATTGCTGACTGAAAATACAGATGGGAGGATTAATTTCAGATAACTAAGTACTAGTTGGCCGTTTCACGCCTCTGTTCTTAGTAGTTCGATGAACAGTTCACGAAGCTACAAGTTACAAATTACAAGTACAATTTGATGCACATTGCGTAGACAATGAGGTAAAACGATAAGGGCCTCCGGTTTTCGCGAATTGGCTACGCAATGAATATCAAATTGTATAACAAGTTACAATATATTAGCTAGTAAATTGTTGCTTCGTGAAACGGGGCTCAGTTGTTATGTTTTGAAAGGATCCACATTTGTCTTAATTTTATACATTGACATTACCATTATCCAGCCTCTATTCGCATCAGAGTCACTAGTCTATAAATCGCATCATGTGTCATACTCAGTACACATGCCCCAAATAAATTAGAACTTATGTTCTTACGCACTTAGTCAGACCATTACGCCGGATCTTTTAGTGCTCAGGTAGTGAGAGAAAATGTATTAACTTGTAATCAGGGTAACGTTTGCTTGTATTGCAGACTGTACTATACGTACTACATAAAGTATTATATTGCAAAATATATTTTAAATGTGGCTCTCGTTATATTTGTTTATTTATTTTTTTATTTAATCAAGGAAGATTCATTTAAAATTTATAAGTAACTGAAACCGTAGCTTTTACCATATTTTGAAACCTCAGGGCGAAAATCACAATTTTACGAACAATTTCGTTTACCGAAAATATCGCGCGGCGAGCGAGTCGGATGCTACGAGGAAAATATCTAATTCACGTTCACGAAGTTCAGTTCATTAACCTTGCGAAAAAATGGGCTATCGAGACCTTCTAAGACGAATAAAAAATTGTTGGCGTATAAATTAACCCGTCCAGGGGTGGGTTCGCAATTTGCATTAGCCGAGCGAGACGTACTCTCGACCGATTCAATGAAATTATACGGCCGATTGCTGCGGGCCTGTGCTTCGTGATGTTTTAAATTAAATTTAACACTTCCATTGTTTCTAGGTGGTTGTTTAGTACACGGACATCTTCTTTGTTTTGTCAATCAACGTTCGGGATATATTTAGGTAACTTTGTACAAAAAATATGTAAAAGAATTTGCGGGATTCACATGGAGCACGGACTCACTCAAGATGCTCGTAGAATGAGAAACAAACAAATGCCTATAGTAATGCCAGGAATAAGTTTTATTTCTAGATAAAATAAATATTAAATGGTCAGAGGGTAACTTCCTAGCGGTACTACGCTTTCATTAGGTCGACCTGTATGTAACTAACTGTAATGGAATCTTGCAACTCAATTTTAAAGCACTTGCTGTCATTCCATTTTATTGAAATTTGGTACACTTATGTAACCGCGATGACAATGCAATATTATGGTACCATGGAGCTGGTCTGATGATGGAGACGGAAGGTGGCCATAGAAACTCCTCAAATACACAACACAACCTAGTCGTGTTTGGGCTCATTGGATTTGTTTTAGCAAGATCTTTAGTCATACGTGATGCCCAGGGTCTCATGGTGGAGATGGAAGGTGGTCATAGGAACTCCCCAAATGTACAACACAACCTTGTCGTCTTTGGGCTCGTTGGATTTGTCTTAGCAAGATCTTTAGTCATGCGTGATGTCCAGGGTTTCATGATGGAGACGGAAGGTGGTCATAGGAACTCTTCAAATACACAACACAATCTAGTCGTGTTTGGGCTCGTTGGATTTGTCTTAGCAAGATCTTTAGTCTTTTTTTTATTTTTACGTGCATTTCTAAAAGCGTGTTCTTCTACTGTTTTTTTAAACTATTAATTTATTCAAATTACAGTATCATACCGTATAGTAGTAGGGGAGATATTTCTGCCAACAAACTGCTTTGCAGTTTGGCGGAATCTATGTTAATTTAAGTCACTGTTAAAAAATAACTGAATAAACGATTTATTTATTTTTATTTTTTTATACGCTAGTCTACTAAAAGACTTCCTTATTCGTAGACTAAAATTCACTAAAAAATATATAATGTGTCAGTGTCGACGCATTCAATCCGAGCAATCGAATGCGCGATTCCTTTTCGCATTAAGATAGCAATTTCTTCATGTTACTAAGGGAAAATGGGAATGTTCTCAGGCCGTTGCGTTCTTACAACAGGTTTCTTATAGGCGGTATTGAATTTTTAAACAAACTTTCGACCCGCGCCGCCGCCGCCGCCACCGGCCCGAATCCTTTATGTTATAGGATTAGCACGTTATACCATTAAACCTGCCTTGAATAATTTCTAATTTCCTAACCCAATTTCCAAATTTCCATTTATATTGCAGATCTTATATTTTTACAGTAAGCACGCACCATAGCTGTTTTTAGGAAGGTGTAACGTCTGGATTGCATTCACTGGAATTTTTAATAGATTATTTAGTAACCAGTTAAAGATTTGTTAAGCTTGTCACCAACAAGTCATATAGGTACGTCCCCACTGAAGGGCTCGAGAGCCTACCCTGAATTAGAGCGACCAAACCTTAGTCAACCACGCTGGCCCAGTACAGGTTGCTCGACTTCACATACAACCTTCGAAGGAGTGTGCAGTTTTCCTTCACCGTAAAAAGGTCGATTAAACGCATCGGCCAGGCCCTCACTATTTTACCACCGACACGTTCCTATACACCACTGACACTCCTGTAAAGCTCGTACTGGCAGAAAAATCAAGATATCGACAGCATATCGGACAGAGCTGCGCGTGGACAAAGCGTCTGGTCCGTAATGGAAATTACATACCCCGAAGTCGGAAATCAAATTGACAGAAGAGGTCACGCAAACGAACCGGTTAGGGAGCGAGGCGCGGTCCGTCGAATATTAATCGCTCGGTAAATGCTCTTTTGTTTTCCCTTCTGCTTGAATGATCGGGTGCCAAAAATCCAGCTGTGAATTTTGTCTTTACTTTATGTAATGCTACTATTTGTTTGTTGTTCTTGCTATGCGTTTATAATATTTTAAAACCGTGGTTTTACTCATACAATAAGAAGAATAATAGTTGGTTTACATTATAAATCAAAATAAAATTTATAAGATGTATTTACATTAAGAAACTAAGGACATATTAATTAATACGCGTTGTTACATAGGCTAATATTGTATTCGGTACAAATACAGGGAAACAAAAGGGTTAGTTCACTAAAATATATTAAAAAAATATGTTGTTCGTTGTTTAAATAAATATTCTTTTTACATTATGATTCAACTCATTCCTCACCAGCAAGTAATGAAACAAGGAAAATAGTTCGAAGCGTAAAAACCGTTCCTGAAAACTTAAGAGGCGTTCAGTCCCCCATACGACACTGAAATTATCTAACACAAATAAATGCGAATCTGGCAAACTAAACCTTGGCGTACTGTGTACGAGCCGCTTACATTCACTCTTTCTCCTGAGGAGCCAACTCAGTTGACACACTAAACTGGCCACTGCGACTGCTACTCATATCAGGTTGGGGCACAAACTCGAGATTCAACACATTCCTTTCTAGAAAATCCCTGCAATACGGGATCAGCTGGAATAAAAATAAGAAATACTAAGTTTGAACATTAAGTTATTTAAAAAAGGCTTCTTGGATAATAACTTTATTGTGTAGACCGCCTTATTGCTAGATATAAAGAGATTCAATGAGGAAAGCGTCTCTGCCACCTCTCTGCTACGTAAAGTACTACGCGTCGTAGCACTTCGTAGTCGCGACTACGAAGTCAGTTACCTAAAGACCGGTTTACATTGTAATGCGAGTGCATGTACAAAACATGTTATATTTAATAGATAATAATAAAACCAGCGAGTTAGTGAATACCACAGATCAGAAAATAGTGAATACCTTTCGATGGTGGGCTTGCACTGCTTTATTAATAAGCTTAAGTTCTCGTTTTAGATGGTAGTCGTCTTCTAGATAATTATCGGTTTTGTATGTATCTCCCTCCAGGACAATTGGCAAAAAATACGGTAGTCCTGTAAGTTAGGAAGTCAGTTCAATCATCATTCTCAAATAAAACCTAAAAGAATTGATGCCAATAAAAAAATCGTATAGATTTAAAATATGTACGTTTTTGTAACAAGCGTACGGATGAGCGGTGAAAAGGCAGAAAGACTCAGCACATATGGCTTGACATATAACCTTCAGAGCGCCTTTAGGGGTAGGGGTAATTAGTATTCTCGGAAATCCGTCGCAGAGAAACGCCAGTATACTGTACAGGATCGCTTCTCCGGTTTGCTGTACCGCTCTGCACGGTCGAGGTTGCTGCTGCTACCGTTTCTCTCCTCCTCTCATCAACTCAGCTGGAAGACGTCCACTGCTGAACATAGCCACATAGGTTTTCAACGTGAACGGTCCTGGCGTACTTACATCCACCGGCGCCCAGCAACCACTACTGTGCTATTCTTTTTTTTGGGACAGTCTAATCGCTATTTCTAGCAGAGTGGTAATATAGCGGGCACGAACTTGATACTGTGCTACTCACTTTTATTTCTGTTTTCATTTTGTTTGAGGCTTCCGTACTAATTACTGTACTATGTCTACTTCGATTTGCAGCGGGCAGTGGTCTTTATTTATCCCCTCGCCCATTACTCGCAACTAGCGTATGCATTAACGAACAAAATACAATGGGATATGGGCGACATATATTTGTTTGTAAACAAGCTATAGCTAGGTCAGTTGCTTACTTGATTTCTATTGGTTAAAATTCCGAATATCTGATGCCGAATAAGTTTTCGAACTGTTTTAACTATCTAGACTGCACGAACAAAAACTATATATTTACTGAAAGGACCTGTTAGCTTATAGTACTCTGTGCTAATTATAATGACTGTTACTAGCTAAAAGCCTGTAAACTTTAAAATACTTATCTAAGTATTCAATAAAGACAGCAAATTACAAAGAACAAGCGTCTTAGGACCTCCAGTGGCGAAGGGTCCATACAAGCCGATTCCCCTCGGCTTACCTTTCGAAAATCCGCTCCAACAGCCTCTAATGCTGATAGTAATTTACGTACACGCGAGCGCAAGATACATTGCTTTTTTTAATACAAGTCGAGGCGGATGGCGCTCTACAACCACGTCAATGTAAATTCGATCACACACGAGTCGCACGATCGACCGAGTTCGTGAATTGCCGTATACTCTGTCTCTGGCACTCCAAGGGTTTACTTCCATATTTGCCTTCTCTCGCGCATGTTGCCGGCGCTGTCAGTTTGATTTGAGACACACCCATAAAATGGTGCCATAGAAGCCGAGACGGGTCGGCTTCCCATAATTTATTTCTCTTTGTAACGCATACCGCATACGCGAGAGAGGAATTGATAAGATAGCAAAATTGAAAAAGAAGAGTTGCAGTAAGAAAATACATCGCGGGGTCGAAATTGTGTGATGTTGTGTGATTGGTTAAATTAGGATTTATATGGGGAAGTAAAGTGATTTAATTAGTAATTACGTGTCCGCCAATTTAGTGTGTGCTTGTTTGTAAACAGTGAAACTGTTGTTTTTACTGTATTTTTCACGATCTGTTCAATACGTTAAGTTGTTGAGTGAGTGTTGTGCTGTATGCTATTGTGGCATTAATTCATATGGATTGCTGATCAACTGACTATTTGACTACTTTTGTAGCGATGAATTCCATTTTCCGAACTCACAGTTTTAAAAACAAAAAGCATGTCATTTAGTTAGGTAGGCCGCGCTCTTCCGGCTTACCTTTGTCAAAATTTCACCCTTCGCCACTGGGACCTACCTATTACTTTAGCCTACGGTGGTGTTTAAAAAGCCTTTATTCAGCAAAAAAATATGTAATTTATATAAAGCTAACTAAGTTCTATCGTTAAAACTAAGTAATTTAGTGGTCGTCCCGTCTCTTGATACCTTGATGCCGTACCTTGATAAGTTTCTAAACCGCCATCGCTGATGATGCCCAAGTTGACCTTGTGTGTAGGTTGAGGGTTCAAGGAACGAGTCGTCCACAAGCTTTGTAATGCTCCGGCCATCTTTGACGACTTGTATATGCTACCAATCGGCTGGTTCTGACAAAGCGTCGTTAGCTAAATAAAATAAATAAACGAATTAGCATCGTAGACAGCAGATACATACATACACACTTCAAAAATTCTAGGTAACTAAACAGCTTCAATTCATATTGAACAGGAATTCTTATTCTAACTCGTTTAGGCCCGACAGAAAACCAAAATGTCTACTCGTAAAAGCTACCTTCTGAATGAAATCTTTCTTCAGCCAGGCTGCATTAAATTGTGTAGGGTCCATTTCAAACTCCTCATACTCTCTGTTAGCCAAACCATCCCACTCGCAGTGCTCCCTCTCCGTCGATTTCTCAGGGAGAAACAACGGCACTCCCACGTCTACATGAAAAACCTTGTCGTTTGCTGCCCATACGTACATGTGGTTCAGGTCATGGCATAGCACCTGCAAGTAGTAATGTTGTCTGTTTTAGGACACCACGTAATCAAGGTTGTTAATTCTCAGATCCTTACTCACGAGCTTATCACCACGATACCAATTATTTATTTGTTAGATGACAACGTGGAAGCTAGTTCTTTTCAAAATAATTATCGTGGTAAACAATCTGATATCATTATATTTTGAAGATGATATTGATTATATTTAGCATTTTATTTTAGTAGCAAGCACCACCACAGTTGCGTATACCAACTGCAAAACATTATCAACGATCTAAAAAAATATATAATTTGCAAAAATATTAATAATGATCTTACTCCTAATTTCTCCGCCAAAACTGTCTTAGCGATACTCGATAAAGGCGTTGGACAAAAAAATATGTCATTTGGTAAGTTCTTCGAAAATGTTTTAAGAATATCTAATGCTACCAAGCCGTCGGCGAGTATTACTGGTCTTCGTGGTAACGGTTCTAGCTTCTTCTTTCGCCTTATGTTAGTTAGTGGCTCCACTTCTGGCTGTTCAGGAGGAGGAGGCATTTCAAAGTTATGAGCTATCTTCAAAAGCAAATAAAGAGAGTCGAAATTATCATCGTCATTGATTTTGGAGAAGTCCATAGAGTTGAGAATTGGAAAATCGCTTATGACGATAAATACATCAGCATCTGTAATGCTACAATGAAAAGTGATTTAGGAAAGTAGAGACAATAACTACAATTTATATCTGAGACTATAACAAAGTAATCTCTCGTACCTACCTCGGCAAATCAGAAGTAATTGTAATGCCATTATTGCATGGAAACGCAGAACTATCTAACTCCCATTTTAATCGCCGCGCTTGTTCCAACTCATTCGCGTACACTAACAATGTGATTTCGACCATTTGATAAAGGCCGAAAATCACTCCCCGCAAAGCTTTGATGCAGAGCATTACGCCCGTGTCGGAGACAGGGTTTACTATTAAAACGCGCAAAGGAATACATGGATGGTCGTATACCAAATTCATATTCGAATATTAAATAAAATGTAGTTAAAAAATACAAATAATTACGTAGTAATAGCATCAATCCTTGAGAAAAGCCTGCTTGTCAGTCGTTTGTCAGCTTCAAAGATTTCTGACGCGCGTCGCTTTTGTTGCTCTGAGGTCAGCTTAGAGTATACATAACAACTTAATAGATAAATGAAAGGCTCGCGCGGCATACCGCTGGCATAGCTGTTGTAAAATGCGGCAACAAATACTACCTACGCCGAATTCGGCGTACCCGAGCTCGCGCTGACGCGTCTCGTCTCGTCTCGTATTTCCTCCGAGCTTGCATCCTTCCAAATTGTCATTGTCATTGTTGAGTTGCCGCATTCACGGAGCTGTTGTTTTTAGATAGCGTGGTATCTAGGCGAGCGCTGCGCGAGCCTTTCATTTATCTATGATACCTACATAAGTTTCACCCTACGAATAATTCCTTAATCGTAGGTTTCACCCCCTTATATCCTCTTTGGAGGAGTTGGTTGAAATGCAATTTTGTATTACTACTAGCGCCGCCGCCGTTCATTTTAAAAATAAGTTAGTTGGTCTTTAATGCGTTCAAATTCTTTATAAATTAATTTTCAATACACCTTGCTCGAAAATTGAACTTACGAAGGCAGTAAACTGTGCGGTAAATGCGTTTTACCGCACTGGTGCGATTTTATTACAATTTTTTTTTTATTGCTACGGTGGTCTTCAATATTATTCAGCCAGGATGATTTTGACATAAAAAAAAATTGAAATCGATTCATACAAAGAGAAAAGTATTTTATATTTTTTTATTTCAACAAATTGTATCAAAAATATTATCAGCCAGTAATATTTTAATTATAAAAATAAAATTATCTCAATTTAACAAAGAATCAATTCGTAGAGGCTGAATGTCCGCCAGAGCCTTTTCTCCGTAATTATCACGGACAATTATGCTTATAAAAAAGAAACATAATATCGATTTTTGGTTGGCGCCAAAATTGTGAAATTTTCATTTAATTGTTTTACATTGAATGTTGTTTTATGAGTGATTAAGTGTTGATATTTAGTGATAAATGTGAATAGTAAGGATGCTCAAACTGCGCACGATATAATGTACTATAAACATCCGCGTCTAAATAAATAAAAGTAGCGATTCTTCTTCTTCACGTGCCCACGGCTTAACGAACTTCATCGATCTCCCAACCAGCTAAGATTATACTTTCCTAATTTATGTTGCAGTAGTTATTATTTATTATAGTAAGTACTCAGTACCAATAATTTGTTGTCCTGAGCCGACTAACGACTTTGAATATTTATTTAGCTTCAATAAACAAGTGCGGCCGAAATGCAGCAATTCAAATACGAACTAGAAAAGGAAAGCATTTAAAAAGAAAAAATGTAAGTAATGTTATTTTTTAGGTAATTTTGAATTTCAATTTTGATTTTTTAAGTACCTATTATTAACTTATTTTATTACAGATACATAGCCATTAAACTAACATAATAACATAGATAACTCGTAAGAGTATGCGCGTTTATATAGTAATCAGGGGCGCATTCCGAATCAGACTATCAGCGCCGTCAGCGATCACATGCAAAAAAACGTATGAGTTTTGCCTAAGGATGTGCCAGTGGGGAATGTTCCCATTCCCAGTATTTTCCCTATGGGAATATTCCCGGTAAATTACTGAAAGTTTTCAATGTTCCCGGGAATATTCCTTACATTATGAAACATCTTTTTTACCTGGGCCCCGTTTCACGAATCTACAAGTAATTAGTTACAACTTAACAATTACAAGCTGAGAAATCTCACAATTTACAATTACTAGTGTTTCACAAACCTGTACAAAAATCATAACAATAGTAAATTGTCTATGAATGCATCTTACAAGGAAAATTATATCGATTTAACAAGTGTGGCCCACATCCTTAATTCATTCGCTCAGACTGCGTTCTGATACGCGCTGGAATCGATTAAAGTACCCGTAATCGCGCTCCGAATCACAGCGCTGAAAGTCTGATTCGGAATTCGCCCCCAATTATTCACATTAGATAAATGAAAACTAAGTTTGGTGTTAGTCTATTTTATTACTTATGGATCAGAAAGAGCTCGAAATGATATTTTTGAAAGAAATTCTCAAAAGGAAAGGTGTCCTTTTTGGGTACTTTTCACCATGCATGTATGTCAGATACAGTGTGATATTGTGCTCCAGACCCAAGCCAAGCCAGTTCAGAGCTACGCACAACTACATTTTCACATCTAGTCCTTGAAACCTCTATCTGTTGGATTGGATGTAACAAATATGGCCCCAGCATTCTATTTATTTACTTATTTATTTATTTATTAGGCTTACCAACAGTTACTACACTAAATATCACAATAACAATACTGTACTTAAAAATATATAAACTAAGTGCATAACTAATTAAAGGTAAACACCTCATGCGTTGAATTTAACTACACTTACTAATGTTACTCTGATAAATTATAAAGCGAAAAACGAAAAAAATAAAAAAATTCAAGTGATGGCCCATTGCTACTCTATTATAAAGCAAAAAATGAAAAAAATTTGCCGATCTTGGACAGGGCTCAAAACTGCACCTCCGGCTATCCAGGCCAGAAACAGGCGCAATACCAATTAGGCCGACGAAACCTGACACTCCTCATTCTACCTTAATGCTCAGAGTGCATTATTAGATATTTCGTTAACAAACGTTTTCTGTAACAATAATAATCTATAAATTTTACTCTAGTTTAACAAAAATCGGAAACAAATTGTCACATTTACAAATTTATCTTAAACTTAAAAGAGTGCTGGTAACGCTCTTACGGTATAGAGATAGTGAATCAGCAAAAATTCTGATCAATTCCCCCATTTTCTCAGGTTTCATACGAAATATCTCGTTAAATTGGTATTCGGATCGAAATAAAGTATTGATGCGTACTCGAAACTGACGGGAAATTATTGTAGAACAAATAAATTATTGTAGCCATATTATTGTATTTAATTAAGCTACTGTACAATTTGTTTATGGTCCTAAATAAAATAATCATCGTCCGAGTTCGACGACGACGAGTCGCACTCCAGCTGCGGGAATGCTGTTGCAGCATTAACATAATTTAATTTCGAATGTAAGTATGTTCTAACTTACTTTATTTTTTATTTAAAAAATCGGATGAAATCCGAATGTTTTTGTCACTTATTACAATTCTACCTAACTAAAAAGCTAGGTAGACTTGTAGCAAAATTGACAGTTACAAATAACAAAGTTACAACTTTATTCGTGAAACACTTGTTCGATTTAGGGAATTTTGAACATTAAAAAAAAAATTCTATGACTTGTAAATTTTGTACTTGTTGTTTATAAAGTAACAATTGTAAAAAATAAACTTTGTGAAACACTTGTAGCCAATAATGTTGCCACTTAAGGTCAATGTTGCCATTTATTTCTACAAGAATTGTAACTTGTAGCTTCGTGAAACGGGGCCCAGGTGTTTTATTTTAACTTAGTTTGGTTGGTTGGTTGGTTTGGTTGGTTGGTGGGTTTGGTTAGTATGGTTTATTGAATATTATGCATAACTGATTATTTCTGATATAGACAATTTTATTTTAATATAAGTGAGACATTTCACACAAGGTCATGTGATCCAAAACTAAGCAAGGCCTGTACTACGAGTATGGGTGTCAAAGATATTTTTGATTTTCGGCTTAGCTTGGTACTTACTACAGTTAAAACTTTTAGAATCTGCCTAGCAATATTCCCGGGAACATTCCCATTTTTTTTGGGAATTTTATATTGTGATATATAAATATAAAAAAAAATAGAAGTTTTCAACAACTTTCCCATTATTTAAGTTCTCAAGGGAATATTCCCCGGAATATTCCCGCTCAAAAGTAATTTACCGGGAACGGCACGTCATTAGTTTTGCCTGCTGACTAGTGATGGGCAGGGAAAGAAAAAATTGGGTAGGAAAGAAAAATATTGGGGAAAATATGGGAAAATAAGGAAAAAACCCGAAAAAATCCCAAAGAGAGGGAAAATATGACGCCACGCGAGGTAACGGCGTTTTAGGTTATAATATCGATAAAATCAATAAGATTCTTAGACAAAAGAACGTAATGAAGGATTTTAATTAAAAAACTGTTTAGTAATAGTCATATTTATATTTCTAATCACAATATTCTCTGAACAAATACATAACTTTAATTTAAGCAATTTAGTTGTTAAAATGAAGTCGTTCTTATATCAATATCTTATTTGTCTGGAGAACAGGAAAAACTGAATGATTGACTGAATGTCAGATCAACGCAGAAAATAAAATACTGGAACTGTCGCCGTAAGATAGACTTCTAACCGTAATATGATCATCATATCCCTAGTGATATTATTATATTATACCAGATGATAGTCAAATATGGAAGCTTCTCACTAGGGATTGATATTTTTCACTAACCTAATCGAGTGAAATAGTAATTATCGATCAAATGACTGTACGAAGCATTCCACTATTATTAAAAAATGGATAAAGTACAGCAAACAGCACATCAAACTATATAATTTTGCTTAAAATTTTGGTTGCAATGAAAATGTACTTATAGCATTTTTGTGGGTTTGACATACTATTTTGGCATAAAAACAAGAACGCAATGTTAAAAAAAATCAAGATGGCGGGCAACTTTTTTGTTTATGGACCGATTTTAATAAAACTTGGTTTGACATACTATTTTGGCATAAAAACAACCGCTGTTAAAATTTACAAAAATTCAAGATGGCGGTCAGTTTTTTTGTTTATGGACCGATTTTGATAAAACTTGGTTTGACATACTATTTTGGCATAAAAACAACAACGCAATGTTAAAATTTATAAAAATTCAAGATGGCGGCCAAAATAGTATGTCAAACCAAGTTTTATCAAAATCGGTCCATAATTAAAAAAGTTATCCGCCATCTCGAATTTTTGTAAATTTTAACATTGTGTTGTTGTTTTTATGCCAAAATAGTACGTCAAACCAAGTTTTATCAAAATTGGTCAATAAACAAAAAAGTTGGCTGCCATCTTAATTTGTATAAATTTCAGCATTGCGTTGTTTTTATGCCAAAATAGTATGTCAAACCAATTTTTATCAAAATTAATCATTAAAATAATAGTTGGCTGCTCTATTGAATTTTTGTTAATTGTTACATGTATTGTGTCGTTGTTTTTATGACAAAATAGTACGTCAAACCAAGTTTTATCAAAATCGGTCCATTCCATAAACAAAAAAATTGGTCGCCATCTTGAATTTTTATAAATTTTAACATTGTGTTGTTGTTTTTATGCTAAGATAGTATGTCAAACCAAGTTTTTTCAAAATCAGTTCACAAACATGCTATACATTTTTATTGCAACCAAAATTTAAAGCAATAATTATATAGTTTGGTGAGCTGTTTACAGTACTTTATCATTTTTTAAATAATAGTGGATTGCTTCGTACAGTCATTTGATCGATAATTACTATTTCACTAGATTAGGTTAGTGAAATGATCAATCCCTAGTAAGAAGCTTCCATATTTTATTATAATATCACTAGGGATATGATTATATCACGGCTACAAGTCTATCTTACAGTGACAGTTCCAGTAGTTTCTGTTCTGCGTTGATCTGACATTCAGTCAATCATTCAGTTTTTCCTGCTCTCCAGAACGACTTCATTTTAATTACTAAATTGCTATTAAAGTTATTTGTTCAAAGAATATTGTGATTAGAAATATAAATATGGCTATTACTAAACAGTTTTATAATTATAATCCTTCATTACGTTCTTTTGTCTAATAAACCAATTGATTTTATCGATATTATAACCTAAAACGTCGTTACGGTCGTGACGTCATATTTTTCCTCTTTGGGAATTTTTCGGGTTTTTTCCCTTGTATTTGGGAAAATTCCCTAGCGACGGGAATTTTCCGGGCAAAACACCATCACTATGCTGACAGACAGTATTCGCAAGGTAATTCGGTACGCGATTACAGCGCGTCTCGGAACACCAGGGCAGCTCTCTTTTTTTTGTCCTATACAGGAACAGGCAAAGGTCTCTTGTGTTTGTTGTGTCATTGTGTCATTTCATTTGAATTTGACACTGACAGTTTTGTGACGCGTCGCTGTTTTCGGGACCTGTGATATTTTCTCTGCAATGTTTATTAAAATAATTAGTACATAGTAATGGCTTCGGGAAGGGATAAAGATGTGGGAGTGTCACCGGCAACGTCGACGACGTCTGTGAAGTCGTCGTTCTTCGAGAGGTCACCATCGGTGTCCTCTACTAGGGAAGATAGATGGCCGGAACTCTTGTTGTCTAGACCAGACAAATCCTACTATTACAGTGCCAAAAGTAAGTACCAATTTTCTGGTTTACTGTATTTAAGTTTTAACTAAATCATGACTCGGCTGTTGCTAAGCCAATAATTGTTAAATATGATTCTTGAATCTATCATCTTGCTCAGATAACAAAATGTTCAACTTTTGCAATGCTCGTGTAGTTTTTACTACTTATATTCTTTATTTACCATGTTATTGCGCAATATTGGACATTAAATTAGAGCATTTATTTATGTTTGTTATGTTTACTTAGTATGCTCTATATAAATCGGTTGTAGGTAAGTACCTATATTTTAGTTTCCATCAAAAGGAAACTTTATTCTGTAAATTATACTTTTTCATCTTCATCATCTCATCTTCATCAGAAGAAAATTATACTTACCGTGAATGAATTCTGAATCTAAGCAAGCCAGTATATTAAACAGAACAGGAGGCAAATTAATTAACTAATTTGTCTTTAAAGAACTCAAGTATAATTTTATTTTAAAAAAATGTATACATCACTTTTGGTAGCATAACTTTTTGTTATTATTAAGATGATTATCCTTTTTTAAAAGTCTGCATTTTGTTTTTATAAAAACATGCTATTGCACAATTACAGTATTAAAAGTTTATCATTAATAGACTGCATGGTAATACATGCAAGGGACACCATACAATTGGAGGATTTGATGACCAATTTATCCGACACTTGCAAACACCAGTATTAACTGATGATAATGAGGCTAATTGATAAAAACGAGTAGGTTTGTGACTGTCCAGTATCTGTGTACTATTATTACAAAGTAGTTCATTTTCACATTAATTTCTTTTACAGTTGGTCTTTGCATGTTTGTTTTGTGTAGTAAAGCATTCATACATAAATCTTGTAACATTGTATTATACGCACGCAGCACACTAAATTTCAAATTACATGCAATTTTATTGTTATTTAAATATGCCTAAAACATTTAATCAAAGTACTCTACTGTCAACTAAAATCTAATGTTGGTTAGTTGCTCTAATATATTATTATCATGCTTACAAAGTTAGAATATCTTTATAATTTATATGTGCGAAACAAGTAAAAACCTATTTTTTAAGATGGCAATAACACTAAATTATTTTTTCTCAATGATGCTCCACATAAAATACTACCTCAGGTCTTGTTATAGAAATACATCAAAGAAGAAGGTACATAAATAAAATAAAAAATATAATTAGTACATGCCAACATGCCATGGAGAGAAGTACATATTGAAACTAAGAAAGATACATAAAGTTAGAAATGATGAGATAAGAAGGAGAACTAAACTCACAGATGCCCTGAAACATGCACTACATCTCAAATGGAAATGAGCGGGACACATGTCAAGGTATCAAGACAAAAGATGGACTCTGGAAACAACTAAGTGGTCAGGTCCCAAAGGAAAGCGAAGAGTAGGCAGACCGAAGAAACGATGGGTCGATGAAATCATTGAAGCTGCTGGGGCAAACTGGATGGAAACGGCCCAAGACAGAGAAAAATGGAATGGGATGGAGGAGGCTTTTGCCCTAAGGGGATCTAAGGATAATTAACACTTAACTAACAATTAATATTTTTATAAATAATTA
This sequence comes from Carpatolechia fugitivella, assembly GCA_951230895.1. NCBI lineage: Eukaryota > Metazoa > Arthropoda > Insecta > Lepidoptera > Gelechiidae > Carpatolechia > Carpatolechia fugitivella. Next base: position 8,469,254 of record OX579656.1, on the reverse strand, counting down.
AATATAAAATATGAAATTAATAAATTAGTAAATGAATCTTTAAATTGGAATTCTTTTTCTACTGTCAATTAAAATCTAATGGTGGTTAGTTGTTCTATTCTGTTGGTAATTATTTTATTATCATGCTTACAAAGTTAGAATATCTTTATAATTTGTGAGTGTGAAACAAGTAAAAAACAATTTTTTAAGATGGCAATAAAGCTAAATTAGTTTTTGTCAATGATGCTCCACATAAAATACTACCTCAGGTCTTGTTATAGAAATACATTACAGAAGAAGGTACTTCTATGGTAGAAATACATGAAAGAAGATTGTCAACATAAAAAGCCCCAAAACTTACACATTTCTCATACAGCTTCTTCTATCGTCAGATACTGGAACTAAGTCACCGAAACTAAGAACTCTCCACTCTCTCGTATTACTTCGGCGCTCTCCGTCTAGATGGCAGCACTCAATTAGAGTATTGATCCTCTCTTTTCGCAACACAACTATAAAACCTACAACATGAGAAAATCAATATTTGTTCCGAACTAGTTGGGGAAAGCCATTTCCGCGTATTTCTCTTGTAAAGTGTAACGCCAAAACAAATATTTCTATAAAGTTTTTTTGGTATTGTGACGCCCAGCATGAATTAACTACTTTTACTGGCTTAGTAGGACTCTATGAAGCACCAATTCACTTGACCTTCAAATTCGCATAGAGATGGAATAGGGGTGTAATCGAAATTCACGGGAGAGTGTTTGTTGTTCTGCTTGCTGGTTTTATTTGCTGAATTATTATGCGTTCTCTCACCGCTGTGCACGGGGTTGATCCCTTACCTGAGCTGGGCCTCCCATCGGCTATCCAGCACCAGGGCAACAATCCTGACGGCGACATGGCCGGCGCACAGGACACCATCTACCTGTGCAACTTCCGCGTATCCGTCGATGGAGAATGGCTCTGTCTTAAAGAACTACACGATATGGAGATGCAGGATTCCTATATTCGGCCTTCTGAAAACAGCGGCGCCATAACATCGCCTAACGATCCCATGCATTCCTTGATGGGTAATTTAAATCCCCTTTTCATAACGTCGTTAAAACATAAAATACTTTAAGCTAAGACATTTAGAATATCGTTTTGATCGCAGCTCGGGACCCAGTTGTGATTGAGCGCAGTAATCTCGTCAACATTTCTAAGTTGATTGTGAAGGAGCTTATTGAACAATCTTTGCGCTATGGACGGATGCTCGACAGCGACCATTTACCTCTGCATCACTTCTTCATTGTATTGGAACATGTTATGCGTCATGGTCTCAAACCGAAAAAGGTAAGCCAATGTCCTCAAACCACAAGAGAATAATAACCGTCATCCTTTTGTTTTGATGACATATTAAATAGTAGTCCCGACATTTAATTTTGTTTAATCGCCTACATTAATTTTAGGGATTACTTGGCCCAAAAAAGGAGCTGTGGGATATCCTTCAAATGGTTGAAAAATATTCGCCTGAGGCAGCTGATATAACAACAAGCGTAAGGGATTTACCCACTGTTAAGTAAGTGTTTAGATTTAAAACTTATTCATCACTAACATTAATTTCATTGAAGAACTTTTTTTTACTTACGTTAAACATTCTTCAAATATCGTCCATAATTCACCAGATACGTACTTACTACTCTAATTAAATAGTGTAATTCCAACATGTTGCTAGCACCCAATGGGTGCCACCATTTATTAAGTGTTTTTATAGATAGTATCCAACATGCTAAATATCTGTTTAACAGCAAAGAAATGAATCTTTGAAATATTACAATGCAAATGCAACTCATACATGCGTTATTATACATATTTAGTGACGTGACTCGTGAAGGTCACACGACACGAGATTTTACCGTCGAACAAAACCGCATGCAAATGTAAATAAAGGATGGTTGCGAATAATGAGAATATACCTGTTCCTCTCTAGTTTTTATAATATATTACATACTAAAATGATCTTTTCGTTTTAGAACGGCAATGGGTCGCGCCAGAGCCTGGCTAAGACTAGCATTAATGCAAAAACGCCTTGCTGACTATTTGAGAATTTTACTGGAACATCGCGAAGAAACTCTCGAAGAGTACTTTGAACCTCATGCCCTGATGCTTAATGAGGAAGCTGTCATCATCACCGGACTTTTAGTTGGTCTAAATGTTGTCGACTGCAATTTGTGTGTAAAGGTAAGTAATCCTTGCAGTTTATGAGTGATAAAGTCTTATCTCCACCCTCCGTACTATCCAAGCATCGTAATTATATACGTAAATAAAAGGTCTTACTCTTGTCTAGACTTCATCTATGACATCATTTTATGCAACTATCTACCGTCGTGTCCGCTCCACTTTACGATATGCTCTATTATTAGAGTTGTTTGGACTCTTTCTACAGCCGACCATCCATGATAATAATATACCTATCACTAAATTTTATCTGAGGCTTCTTATCAAAACCGGTTCAGAACGTCATTCTGCTATCCATACCCTAAATCAAATACCTATCTAAAAATTTGTAGGAAGAAGATTTAGACAGTCAACAGGGTGTAATAGATTTCTCGCTCTACCTACGAGGCAGCAACTCTTCCCATGACTTAACGGGCAATGGAAATAACGCCAATAACGAACCGAAACAGCGTCACATTAACACAATGCTAGACCAAAAGAACTACATCGAGGAGTTGAATAGACATCTCAAGTAAGTGAATAATGAAGAGCGAAATAGTTTTGAAATATACTGAAAGTTACTGTCTTTTGTCATTTTAGAGCAATTTATTTGAGTCAGCGACAGGAAGCGTTTATATTTAGCTGATACTGAATTTAGCTCTTGAAACGAAAACAAAACAGTTCAAAGACAAATTTTAAAGCTAGATTCTCGTTGATTTTTTTACATATCATAAAAATACAGATAGATAAAATAACTTAATCAGTTTCTTTTACGGCAAACAAAGTCCAAAACTTTTTTCTACCATTCGTGAGACATGTACGTCTTCCTTCCGACTATAATGGTTTGTCAAACGTCTATATTTATTCCAGTGCAACGGTAGCAAATCTTCAAGCAAAAGTGGAAAGCCTGACAACCACAAACGCTCTTATGAAGGAAGACATGGCTATTTCCAAAAACACAATGATTCAATTAGTCGAGGAAAACAACCAACTGAAACACGCCTTAGGTAATTCCTCGAAATATTTTACATTTGTACAGGAAAACTAGAGAAAACCCATGAGGAAAATAAGGTTGACCCAATTACAAAGTCAAAAAATAACAACAAAATAACAAATCATAATAAGTAATCATAATAAATTAAACACCGATTTATCAAATTAAGGTACCGAAGTAAATGCTATACTTAATTAATTACTTAGAAAAAAATCTAATTAGGTTGCCCCGTAATGTCTAGGGATTTACTACACCTCTATTGAAGTGCAAAGACAGCTAAGTGCGAAGATAAGACACTTCGCAATTTGATGAGTCAGTGGCTCTGTAGAGTCGTTAATAGTTAGTAGGCATTAGTATGCCGGCAGTGGCACACGGCTGCACTTCCTCAATATTATACTGAACACAGTGCACGACCGTTATGGTCCAACCATCAGTAATGGGAAACTCGGCAGCAAAAAATACGAAAAAACCACCGTTTTGGACGAAGTCCTGTCAGTGGTTTAAAATGTTTAATAATTTCTTCAGTGATTTATTTACTTTTATTATTATTAACACCTGAACTCGTATTTTGTGCAGGTCAAGATATAACCAAAGATAGCAGGATGAAAGTCACGGAGTTACAGTCTGATGAAGAGGTGAGTGGAGTGTTGAATTTGGTTTTTGCAACTTTGTGTCTTCTATGTTTGCATTGTTGTAAACTTTCTACCATTCGCCTATTGTTCTAGGTTGGACACTCGCTAGTTAACAATTGTATCTCTTTTGTTTACGTTTTCCCACATAAATATCGTATTTATTACGTGCCTACTTCTCTACATTGATAATCTGTTCGCATATACATGTTGTATAGTATTATTTTTGTTGTTCATGAAATGTTCAATGGTTTCGTATTATTATGATAAAATATTTGTTATCTGATAAGAGGTACGTAAATAAATGATGTCTATGTTATCGATGTAACATGATTCAGAAGCTGAGATTGCAAAATATGGAAAAAGAATGACATTGATTCATAATCATAACATTAACATAACACTTCCGTGTAAACATTTTGAATACATTTTGCAGGAAAAGCGTAGTGTCAGAAGTACGGTGTCCGATAAATCGAAGAACGAAAAAGACAGTGAATATGGAAGACTGGTAGAGGAAGAGAGAAAGAAAAATTCAGAATTGCAGAAAGAATTGGACTTACAGGTAAACATCCTGTACCAAAGTTGTTCCTTGTGCATTGAAATAGGAATTACTTGAGGAAAACGCAAAAATAAAGTGTTATTTGATTGATTTTAATTTTCAGATCTCTTTAAAAGCGGAAATGGAAGTAGCCATGAAACTGTTAGAGAAAGACATTCATGACAAACAGGATACAATTATTTCTTTAAGAAGGCAGCTAGATGACATAAAGCTAATCAACCTGGAGATGTATAAAAAACTGCAGGTAAGACATAATAAAGCATGTTTCTCTGTGTTTAACATTATCATTGGGCAAACAAAATACGTGTGAATAGCTTGATGTGCTTACTCTCATCCTCCCCCCTCCCCATCCCTAAGCCAACAGGTTTCGTTTCGCAACAGGCCTTCCTAATAATAAATCTGTTTAACACTATACCTACCCTTATTTATCGTTATATTTTGTCTGATACGAAAAATAAGTGTTCTTTGTTAGTTTTTATTTTTTCTTCCTTCAAAATAAAGCTGATTATCTAATATTATAAATGTGAAAATAATTATGTTTAGATTTTTGTTCTGCCTTCACGCTTAAAGTACTCAACGGATTTGAATGAAATTTGGAATCGAAATAGTTTGTACCCTGAATTAACACATAGGATACTTTTTACGGGAAACAGTCTTATTCCCACGGGAAAGTCTTACACAACGCGAGCGTAGCCACGGTCGGACCGTGTTTTAAATATTTCAATGCATGATTCTTAAAAGTATTTTTAATACCTACGAATTAATAATGCTTCATTTATTGCATTAAATATAACACAATACAGTGTTTGTTTCACAATGTTATGGTCCACTCCACAAGTACAAGTTCAAGTTTGCCAGTGACCTCTAAATTCGTTGTTCGCTTTTTTTTTATTACCAAATAAACAGTCGATTACTACGAATACTTCGCAATTCGGTTATTTATCTTAATTTACTTTATACCGGTTCTCATGTCGTGATGTCACCGCCTGAACCCAATTTCCGCTAATTAAAAATGGTTTTGTCTTTTCACAAATACGTAATATAATTCTTATCACAAAACATATTAAAGTTAAACAAAGTTTCATTCCGCTCCCCGTGTATGTTTGTCATATTATGATCTTTGGGTCTCTCTGACAGACTTTTATCGAACCTATTTTTGTTTTCGACTTTCTCTAAATTAATGATTTATGCACCAGGTAAAGAAAACTTTAGTTCAACCATGGATCAATATACTGAGTTATTGGTCCATGGTTCATCAGTAAAATGTTTAATGTTTCCCATACTTTGTTCCTTGAAGGCCGTATTTATGGCGTGGGTCGTACAACGCTTATTTCCCGCCCATGCAGCCTCTTTATCTCAAATATGAATTAATCTTCGTTAGCTATTTGTACTCCCACTATCCTAGTATCACCTGCTACCTACCTTATTTGCTTGCTCATCAACGGGAAAGTATACAGCGTGGTAGCAAAATGATCCAAAACCTCTCGGATGGTAGGTCAGCCCATGAAACTGAACAATGTTTGTTCCAAAGTTTTTAATATATCTTTCATACAAACTGATCAACTGATCGAATAAATTTGTATGAAAATTCAATTTATCTTTTTGCGAATATTAAAAATATGTGGTACAAATGTTGTTCAGTTACATGGGCCACCACCCAAGAGGTTTTTTTTTATTTTGCTAACACGTTATGTACCAAATTTCGAAAATGCTTATCTTGTTTATCTATCTGTAAATGGGCTTCTTAACCGACTAACAATGGCGATCGTATCGTAGTATATAATATCTATGTAATCAATACTAATGCTATGCTGTATTCACCACTGCCGCGTTTGCACGGAAGGAATGCGAGATGGAACTCACGCAGAAAGGCGAAATGGTTTCCAGACTGCAAGCGAAGGCCGAGCAAATTGGCAAAATCCTCGCCAACCTTGAGAAATATAACCACTTCCTAGGACCAGACCATGACCTTATGCAAGCTCTCAGATCTCCTATTACTAACGAAACCAACATAGGCGAAAAGTTTGAGAAATGTAAACCGGAGAGTAGCAATCAAAAGAAGTCGAAGGACGAGGGACCCCCGAATAAGAAACTGAATTTGCAGGAAATACCACCTTTCCGAAAGAATAGTAGTAACGACAAAAGTGTCAATATAACTCAAATTAGAGAGTAGCTTCCTAAACTCTTATACAAACTTTAAAATACTGTACATAAAATTGTTCCATCGTTAAATAGAATCTTCTCTTAACTCCCGTTTGGTGGTGTTTCCTCTTAATACGTGGTTGTAAACAAATTACTAATGTCTATTTTATCACAATGTATAACCGTCTATGCTATGAGGAGAATATTGTGGTGTTTGGGAGAACATTACACAAATACCTACACAAATGAAACTGAAGATAGAATTTGTTACAGTCACCACAATATTAACCTCATTGTCTACTAACTATTCAATGCATAATGCTTTATAAAATTAATGTACTTATTATGGGTTTGGGCATTTCTGCTTTCTAGATACTAAAATGTTTCCATCGTGTAAAATGTCGTTGTTATTCAGCTAAATTTATATTGGCCTTGTTTTAGGAATGTGAAAGTTCCTTGAAACATAAAACAGAACTAATAGCCAAATTGGAAGCAAAGACTGAGTCAATGGGAAGCACAATCCAACAGCTCGATGAGAAGTAGGTTTTGCACAATTTTTACTATGTCATCGCAGCAGGCAACTGATTGGCTGTCGCATGCCGTGTGCAAGGATCGAAAGAGTGCTGGACATACTTGTATTAAAACGCTCTTTAGAACCAAGGGTACCTTTATAGCCAAGCAGATTACGCTACAAAACACAGTGCGTTTTCGTACGCATCAGTCATACGAAACAATATGGTGTCGCTTCATTTGTGAATGTAAACAGAGAATTACACACTTTTCCTATAAAACCCGCATCTAGATAAGAATCACGCAACTCTGTAAAATGCTGTCGATATGCATACGAAGCAGCTACTGGTTTGGAATTGAATCTGCTTGTCTGTATCTCACCTTTTATAACGCTTGACATATCAATGCACCTAGGAGTGAGCAATGCACGGCTTGCGTCAATTCTTCTAGAGGTAACTCTTTAAATTCGCTCGATATTGGCAAACCCTCACAATGGACTTAGTGGAATCAGTATTTTTAATATAAAGTTAATATTTTCATATAAATATTCGATCATAAATTGATATTGTTAGACTGGTAATGCTACTGTTGCTTTGGCTTAACGTTGCTGTAACCTTCAAGTTACAATAATTTTATTATTATATTAATTTAGAATAAGAATGTTTATTGCTGTTCATTTACGTGCAAAACGGATTTGTTTTATTGAATTTAAAAGTGTTTATAGTGATAATTTTAATACGTACTTTATACTCATCGAGTCTTAGGCATAAAATAGATTTTATTGGCTTTTGTAATCGCATCATGTTTAGTAAATCATTATATTGTGAAAACATCAAATGAATCTTGTAATGCTCTAAAAATATTATTTGATCTCGTGTTATCTATTAGCAGCAGCTCGAATTTAAATATAAAAATAAAGATATTGCTAATGTATGAAGTCTGCTTCTTGATCTAGCCTATTGTTTAGAAAAAGATATAAGACAGTTTATACCTTCTTTACATGGTTTTGTAACCCCAAGTCTCTAGTGATGTAAAGCCTTATTTAGAATAAAGTATATTCAGTCGCATATATTGCATTTTATTGAACACAAAACATAATTTAGCCTGTTTCGTTTGTTTGTTGTGTAGGTTTGCCATTATCAGTCTTACTTTACTTATTTATGTCTGCATGCTCTTGAGTGACTAATTAGTATTTACTTACATTTTATTTAAGTTTCTTAAATAGTTATCATCGGGCTCTTTTTTTAACCAGTATGTAACTGCTTAAGTAGGTAGGTATTGTATGTTATGTATCGCTCGGTTACCAAGTCACTAGTGACCCAGCACTAAAATTAACCTTTAAAATATGAATTATAATAAAAAATACAAGTCGGTGCAGTGAGTTTGACCTTTGGAATTACGTTATACGTAATGCTAACTTAAGCCACAATGAGCCTAGCGCAATGTAGTTACTAAATGCATCATTCATTCATTTTAAGCACCAATTTTGAAAGATAAAAACAACGACGTGGAACAGAAAAGTATGGCTAAATATAAGTAGTTAAGTAGCACTTTAGCCCGAATCCATAGTGTGCCCGAAAGGTCAATAGTTACACCAGGATATGTGAGGACGTTGTCGACCTTACTACCCACATGATAAAGAAAAAGACGAATAGTAAAACCAAACAATAAAAACCCTATATGAGATGAGAGTAGTGTCTTGTTGTTGAGTTGATACAAATGCATAATTATTTCAGCCCCTAATACCTCAATATTGAGATGGCATTTTATTTTTGAATGTTTAAAAAACAGGAATAACAAGATAAAACTTGTAATTTAAAAGATATCATCCAAATTGAAATGTAGTTAAATAGCTAGAAAATATTGAAGTCTTTAAAGTCTAAACTTTCTTAAGACTCCAGCCAGATGCAATCGAATTCACTGAATAAATACTTAAACCTTGTTCTAAGTAACTAACAAAAGAATATGACTTTAAAAATGCTTGTGGAATTAAAATTGCGTTTGACTATTTATTTAATACGAAATACCTCTACATACCTAAGTAAGTACCTAAAATTGTTCCATAAACCAAAATCACAAAACTTTCTACACAATAGTAGACTATCATTATGTGAATTCACATCTTCCATTAGAGCAGCTGGTTTTGGAAGCACAGTAGATACAGTTTGTAATATTAATAGGTTACAAGAAGACCAGTCGGCCAGAAGGGACCTGGACGAGACTTCTCGATCGCTCGGACAGAAGGCCGCAGCGGCTGAGAGCCGGGCCGTGGCTGCGGAGGGGGACCTTAGAATAGAACGGGAGTGGCGGATATCATTGCAGGTACCTTATGTCATTATAATTCGCCACTGGAAAAGCAAAATTACTGATCCGCCAAATAGGCGATATTGAGTTATATATGACAATTATATATAACTCAATATCGCCTATTTGGCGGATCAGTAATTTTGCTTTTCCAGTGACGATCAGAGAATTATCATCAACTTTGGAGGTGCTGATTAGAATAAACCCAGTGTGGATTGGCTTACAAACAAACACCTTAAAAAACTTAAGAACGTCGCGTCGGTACCGAAACTGTCACCGGCGTCGGCGTTAAAGCTGTAATTCATAAATTTATTTCAATAAAACTGAATCTAAAAACAGTATAAATAAAGTACAAAAATAATACCTACTGCGATACCGAAACTATACCTTGCCGTGTGGTGACGGCAGAGTAGAATACATTTGTCACCATCCCCTACTCTTCCCGTGGCTGTCGTAAGAAGCGACTTAGGGACTACACCAATGTGTAGATTAAAAGGTTACTGTATCAGAGAGCGCTGCTGCCCGTTCCCTGTTCCCTGTTCAGGGAACGGGCAGCAGCGCTCTCTGATACAGTAACCTTTTAATCTGCGATCTCCAACCCGCCTGCCAAGCGTGGAGATTATGGCAAAACTAGTCCAGCAGTGGACTGTAACGGCGGCCGTTGATGTTGACCTAAACTAAGTAAAAATGAGGCATCAAAAATGCAGTACAACACAAAATGATACTTGCTTACCTAATTTGTTCAGACACGCCGCCATAGCATATGCACACACAAGTAGGTATAGTAGTATACCTATATATCACAAAAGGTAGACAAGAAATAAAGGAAATGCTTTGTAGAAAATCTACTTACCAACAGGAAGCTAATATTTAACTTTACATATTATTATGTGTTAAATAAAGCTTGGTTTTACATTAAATTATCTGTTGTTCACGTTACGCCTAGCCTAGCTACCGTTGTGGTTTTTTTTATCGTGTCAAATATTTTACAGGAATCCATGGTTCGGGATCGAGACAAGATATCCATGTTGACACAGGAATTGGAGTCTTTAAAGTCTGTAGGACAGGTAAGAATACATTTTTCGTTATAAATACTAAACGAGTTGAAGTTTTTAACAAACGACCGCTTGTGCGCCTGAATGTACCTGTATACATAGGCGGTCCTTTTGCTACATAACAATTTCTTCCAGAGCACCTAAGCGAACTATCTTTTTAATGGAAATGCGGAATGCGGTAGAGTTTAGCTCTTGTCAACATAAAATAATGATACCTTTAAGAATCTATCGTTCAACTGAAACAACCGACGTTATCAAAAGTGTGTTTACAAAGCACTTGTAATTAATTTCAGAAATACATCGCGCTACAAGAAGAACTACACATATTAAGAACACAATACGGCGAAGCGCAAAAGACTCTAGAGGAGGTGGGGGCGACTTTGAGCGAGAACAAGCTTCAACTGGCCGAGCTGTTGGAGAGGGAGGCGGCGCACGCGACGGCGCCCGAAGACGCGCCCACGTGGGCCAGCGACAAGGGCGCCACCGCCTG